>JBAGKK010101287.1:0-26006 GCA_037177015.1 Euceroptres primus
TGCACAGGATAGAAACGCGTGGCGGTCTCGGGTAGATGAGGCAATGAACTTTCGAGTTCCAAATGCCGATAAATAAAAAAAAAAAAAGTACATTTTTCTAACTATATTTTTTGTTTGCCAACAATTTCTTATGTTTTTTCTCTTCTTTATTTTTAATTGACAATTATTCTGTTTATTTCTTATTTTAGACTCTATAAAATAGTAAAAGTAATTACCTATTAAAGATTTACTGAAAATAGAGACGATAAAGATGTAAGTAAAGTAGTAAAATTATTGTCACCTGACTGCACCTATGTACAGTAAGCTTTTTCGTTCTAAATGCAGGTTCTTGCATGCTCCATTGAGCAACAAAAGCTGAAGTACGAATTTATGGAGCAACTGATAAAACGGAATTTATTGATATTCATACCACACATCTCTTCCTTTTTTTATTCTCATCCGACAAGGTCGACATCTTTGGCAACATTGTGCCTTGCTTATGCTTTAAGCAGAATTTAAATTCTTTCCATTAAAAATAATTATAATGAAATGCTGTAAAAATTTTCATTTGGGATTAAGGACATGTGCCAGAGACTGTCGCATCACCAATTCGTTAAAGCGATCTTACTGATAAACTAATAAATAATTCAAATGGATTTTCTCTACTAGATAGACTTAAAGAAAATAATGATAAACGGATGTCTGGTATGGAAAATCCATTCGAATTATTAGTTTGTGAGTTCCTTTTAATTATAAGTTAACTTATATAATTAAGTTTAATTTATAAGTTCCCTTTAAAGAATTGGTCTCATGACAATCTGGTACATGTTCTTTATCAAAATATAGGATTCAAATACAAGAATTTTGAAGTATCTTAATAAATGTAAAATATTGTTTTTGAAATGGCACTGAAAAAAATGTATTTCTGGTAAAAAAAAATAGGGCATCTGGTCACCCAGGGGTTTTTCGTAAAGTCGTCAATCAGTGAATCGACATAGTTGTAGAATGTATAGAAGTAGAATGTAGAAGCAGACGAATCTCGTCCTTGAAGAACTCACGAATCCTCGAATCAAGGAGGTGGGGAAGGTATGAATAGTTAGTGATTAGGATTGTATATTTCAATGCTTGAAGAGACCCTAAGTGGGTGTACTTAGTGTCCATAACGTTCTGACGTCTATCTCGTAAGAATAAAATTTTACCTATAATAAAATTTTGTACCGCCTGCCAGTCAGTCCTACTTAATCCTCAGAATGCAGTCAATAATAGTTTATAATAGTTTTTATAATAATTTTTGAATAATAATATATTTTTTATAAGACCATTAGTCCAATCGATAAATTAATTTAAATCTGAAGTCTCTGTTTTCAATGAATACATTATTTTTATTAGTGACTAATGTAATAATTTCTTTTATTTGACCCAAATTTCGATGGAAAAATATTAATTAAAAATACATCTAATCGACTAAATTAATTTAAATCTGAGGTCTCTGTTTTCAATAAATACATTATTTTTATTAGTGACTAATGTAATAATTTCTTTTATTTGACCCAAATTTCGATAAAAAATATTAATTAAAAAAATTAAATTAAAAATATTAATTAAAAATAAACACCTGTGATTTATAAATATAAATAATTAATTTTATTATGGCACTTTTCGAAGTAATCCCTTTTGGAATGATTTGTTCCTAGTTTTGGCAAGATTTTCTTTCTTCGAAGAATTGCTGACAGTAAGCTTGAAATTAGAAAATCTTGCTCCGGACTATTTGTAATTTCCTGGACCTGATGAATGATTCTAGCTAAATCTTACATCTTGATCCATGATCGATGTTCAGCCAAAACTGGGATACGAAGAAATAAGTCAGTTGTACGAAACATCACTGACAAGTGTAGTTACTGGGAAACTAAAACAATAAATCCCATCAAGCTGTAAACCACGCCAATGCATCTTGGAAGTGAGATTTAGCCCACGGATAATAAAAAATAGAAACTGAAACCAAATTCTAACTTTTCAAATTCAAAGGAATCTTTGAAGTTTTGTTAATTTTTAATTTTTCAATACTTTCGAAATGTTTTTTGCGCAGACTTTTTATGGCCTACAAAATTCCCGGATCAATCAAATTCTTTTTATGTTTTGTATGACTAAATCTTTATTATCGATTATTCCAGATCCTGGTTGCTAGCATTAAAATTTCAGAAGTATATAGTATTCAAATTTCAGAAGTATATAAGTATTCTGATATTCTTTATTATTCACTTTGTACTAGGAATTGCATTCTTTAAACCCTGTCTGCTTCAATATAAAGTTATACCTCGCCTTAATTGAGGAGAAAATTAATATCCTTTTTCTGCATATTATAAAAAGTCAGGATGGCCGCTGGACCGGAAAAACCGGGAAATGACCGGGAATTTTTTTGTTGACCCAATTTTTAAAATTTTTTAAGAAAATGCACGAAAAAATGCAGAAGCTATTGATTAAGAGATTAAAAAACTGAGTAATTAAATAAAACTTATTATTGTAGAAATGTTAGTACGATAAAGGTAAAATATATTTCGTTTAACAATAACACTCTGTGATCACATTTCGTTTACAAAATGTAAATGCTTATATATTTTAATAACACACTTTAGTCATTAGGGATTAGTTGAACTTAAAATATTTATCTTGCATAGATTTAAAACCTATGCTCTCGGTTAATTACATCGTTTCATTATATAAAATAGCCTAATATTACTTTTAGAAACATAAAAATGTTCGGCCTAGAAGCATTAACCACTATGGCTTAGTTGAAAAACATCCATTTGTACTTCTTCAATAATATAAAATATTTTAATGTTCAATTAGAAAGAAATTCATGTTTGTCTGTTTAGAATATTAAATAAAAAATGTTTTAAAACTTCTAAAACCCACTGCATTAACTGTTATTCATTGGGATCTATTATTTTATGACCGGGAAAAAATTTTCGATGGCCGGGAATTGACCAGGAATTTTTTTCGTCAGTGAAAACGGCCACCCTGTCAGTAGAAAAAGAATTCAGTAGAAAATTAGTCAGTAGAATTCTACTACTTGCCATAGCTAGAATTGAGTCTCTGATGAATTAGTGAAATTCGACTAATTCAGATTTAGGGAGTGGTAAAGTCTGAAAAAAATTAGAAACGACTTAGAAAGATCTTTTACATTCTGGTTGAAAACTCGTCAATTCAAGTATTCAATTTCTTTTACATTATTCATGAATCGACACTGAAAAAAATGGGTTGTTGGGTCAACTACTTTAATAGTTGGACTATTATGGACTATTATGGCAAATACTTTAGTATTTGCAAACTTGTACTAGATGACGTAACTATTCAAATTGTTTTTGCAACAAACTGAATAGTTAGGACATTAGTTGGGACAACTATTTTATTAGTATACTAATAAAAGTAGTAGTTGGACATACTACTTAAGGATATATTTAAAAACTTTTACTAGTTGATGTAACTATTCAAATTGTTTTTTCAACAAACTGAATAGTTACGCCTATAGGCGTGACTATTCAGTTTGTCGCAAAAATATTTTGAACTTTATTAATTGGGTCAAATATTTTATTAGTATACTAATAAAATAGTTTAGACAAATATTTTATTAGTATACTAATAAAATAGTTTGGACAAATATTTTATTAGTATACTAATAAAATAGTTTTGACAAATATTTTATTAGTATACTAATAAAATAGTTTAGACAAATATTTTATTAGTATACTAATAAAAGTAGTAGTTGGACAAACTAATTAAGTATTTACAAACTTTTACTAGTTGATGTAACTATTCAAATTGTTTTTTCAACGAACTGAATAGTTACGCCTATAGGCGTGACTATTCATTTTGTTGCAAAAACATTTTGAACCTTATTAGTTGGGACAAATATTTTATTAGTATACTAATAAAATAGTTTGGACGAATATTTTATTAGTTTACTAATAAAATAATTTGGACAAATATTTTATTAGTATGCTAATAAAATAGTTGTCCCAACTAATAAAATAGTAGAGGCACGTGTTACAAGCCAAAGTAGTTGGTCCAACTAACCTTTTTTTCAGTGGAAGCTTCGCTCAAGTTTCGTGAATATTTTTCAAAATCGCAAGAATTCGTGAGAACATTTCAATATAATATAAAATAGTGTTTCTAAAATGGATTAGCTGGATTATTATTAGAATTATTTTAGATTAAGGGGGTCCATTGTTCAAAAATGAAAGCATCAAAATTTGAATTCTTGGAATATTTTACTTTAAAACTTAAAAAATGGACCCACCCAATTTGTTTATATTTTTGATTGAAGTCTCGCGCGATTGACGATGAAACGTCTGCCACATTAGAGACGGAAGTACAATCAAGCGTAGTGAATAATAACATTATCCTGGAACAATCTGAGCTCCACGTAAGACCATGGCGAACCGTAAATAGTCCGTGACATCATTGTACGCTCGTAAAACATAAGTACTGTACCCCGCGGTGTTCGTCCAGTATTTATGAAATTAACGTAATTTATGGACGATCGTTGGCTCGAAAGGGAGAAGGCACTCGGGCACATTCATATGTGTATTATTATGGGTTCGCATATTTGTAATAGCAAATAAAAGTAAATTCTTTAGCAATGTTATTAAGAAATCGTAAATAATTATTCGTCCTTTAATTTTTGAATGCAGGTGTAATATATTATGGAGTTTAATTCAGGTGTTATACGTTTATATAATCAGATGCCGGGAAAGTTTTAAATATATATTATTATACCGATTGAACATAAACTGCTGATATAATTATAATAATTATTTAGAATACGATATTATCACTGTATCATTACTATATTTTCATTATTATGTCGGAGGAGTGACTGCATATTGTTAATGAAATTAAATTTTACTATAAAATTACGACACCATTAATCTCGTTCAGAAGTGAATCATTAGTAAGTTGTATCTTTGAAAATTATTATCTTGCATCTTAATTATCGATTAGGATCAACGATTAGACTCGCTGTTTTATGCATGCAGTCACACATGTTAGTTGTTATGCAGTTCACATTAAAACGTTCCAGTAGTCTCTTAAAAGCCACAGGTGGCAGTAAAATAATTTATCTATTTATATGCACGTGCTTTAAGATGCATACTTTTATGGTCTACTAATTCAAATGAATGGTAAAGTAGAAAAATTATTTTAAAAACATTGCACAATCATAGACTTTTAAACTATACATTAGGGTGAGTCGAAAATATTTTTTTAGTTTTTCGATCAGGATAGGAAAAATCTAATTTATGTATAAAAATAGATATCCGTGATTTTTTACAGATTTTTAAAACGATATCTTCCGTTAGCAGAAATGATTTGAAGTTTGCAAGTTCGAAAAAAGTGATTTTGTCGACATATTTCAATCCTGCTTCCACAGTTATCTTCGAAATTATTTCCGAAGGGCTATTCATTGGGCAATCGACTGCCGCGAATTCCTCTGATTTAAATCGATTGCCAATGAGTGGAAGGGAGGCAGAAATAGAAAAACAATTGAAAAACAAGAAAGATAGACTGAGATTTCCAGAGATTTCCGAGTATGATTTCTGGAGTGAATATCCCCTTGATTATTTCCCCCTGAATAAATTCGTTGATCGCAATATGCCGTATGATTTTAAAAAACATTTCTTGAAGAAAAAAATTCTGAGGGTAAATACACTTATGTAAAATCACAATTTAATAATTTGCTGAAAAACAACGCCACTAATACTTGTTTAATAATAATACTTTTATTAGTAAGTATAAATTATTAGTAATTATAAATTATTAGTAATAATTCTTTTTCCATAATAAAAAGAACCAAGTAGGGGATACTATCCTAGAATAGATCACTGAAATTTGAGTTTTTGAGAAAATTGAGAAAAGTAATTTACAGTATGGAAAACGGCAACTTTACATTTAACTATTTCCATACGAAAATAATTCATAAATATAGTGGGAAAGTTAGAGCGAGACAAATACTCGTACAACTCATACGTAATTGTATACAGTATATCACACTCCCAAGTCGAATCTTTTTTGTGGTGAGAAAAATAAAAAACTTGTTATACATCTTTCCCACTATTTATAAATTTTGTATGGATCTTTTTGTATGGAAATAGTTAAATGTAAAGTTGATGTTTTCCATACTGTAAATTACTTTTCTCAATTTTCTAAAAAGCACAAATTTTAGTGATCTACTCTAAGGGTAGTATCTCCTCTTGGTTTTATTGTCTTATGGAAAAACAATTATCACTAAAAATTTATAATTAGTAATAAAAGTATTATTAATAAAAAAGTAGTAGCGTTGTTTTGTAGCAAATTATTAACACCTTGAGGGGCATTGACACCATATGGCGCATATTTTTTTCGTATCAGGTGCGCGCATTGACGACATAGGGCGCACATCGATTCTTTTGCGATTGGCTAGAAGAATTTTCGTAAAAATTGGTTCCTAGGGGTTTTTCGGGTCGCTAAATATAAATTTGGAGTCTAAATTTGAAAATTCAAAATGGCGGATATACTATGGCGGACACGAAATTAAAAAAATTTACTTGATTCGAATGAAAATTGGTACTCGGGGGTTTTTGAGGTCTCTGATTAAGAATCGACACTCAAAATTCGGAAATTCAATATGCCGGAACTAAAGTCACATTTTTAAATATTTGTATATGCCCTCTTAGATTTTTATGCGTCTTTATGTTATAAAAGACCTGTAAAAAGAATAATTAAAAGAAAAATTTTTTTACGTCTTTTAACCACTTTAGTTTATCTTAAAACACTAGTTCTTACGTAAATTTGTGACTTTACGTAAGTGTATTTACCACACAAACTTTTTTTCTGCAGCAAATGTTTTTTAAAATTATATGGAATATTGCGATAAACGAATGATAAAACGGATAAAACGATAAACGATAAACGAATGCATAAAACGATAAAACCGATAAACGGATGCAGCATTGAAATATGTTGAAAAAATCACTTTTTTAGAACTTTTAAACTTCAAATCATTTCTGCTAACGGAAGATATTGTTATAAAAATCTGTAAAAAATCGCAAATCTATTTTTATACATAGAATAAGATTTTTCCTATCCTGATCGAAAAACTAAAAAAATTATTTTCGACCCACCCTACTATACAGGTGCTGAATTGCAACTAGTGAATTATATAAAAAAAGGACAATAAGTTAATAATAAATTTGGATATTGGATTCAATAATATTCAACCTACTTTCTACCTTTGATTCTTAATATTAGATTGGACAGATATATCAAGTAATTAATCTTTCTTTCTATTTTGTACTCTTAATTCTTAAAATTGGATACCAGAAAAATTCTTGACGATAATAAATGTAGTACGATCAGACCTTGATAGATAATAAAGGCAATCCGAAGCCTCAATTTTCTCAATAGAATTGATACTTGACATTCGATGAACGATAGACTTCAATGAATCGAAGGTTGATATCCACGTTTATCAGATTTAAGGTTTCCAATAATTTTATAAAAAATACTCCTTTTAAGATTTTTTTCATGAGGACTCATGAATTTCTGGACTCATGATCTAATCTTCATATTTACTTTTGTTTTTTGGGAATTTAAACGAAACTTTGGTCCCATTTCGTTATTGACATAGAACAAAATTATTTTCCAATAAACTTTGGTTTTACTCTCTCGAGATTTGAACGAAATTAGACATAATATTTCCGATGGGATCGAAATTATTCTATTTAACTAGCAATTCCGAAATAGAACAAAAGTTTCGTTCTCATCAGATTTCTGCTTTTTTCATGTTTTTTAAAATAATTCCAAGTAATTAAATAAATTACTAAGTCTCATTTTGGTTACAAAAGACGAAAGAGTGTCATTAATTATTGACAAGAGTGGCGCTCAATGATTGCACTCACACGTTTGAATCTAATTTTTATTGAAGCTTCTCGCGTTTACCGCATAATAATCTCCGTTTGAGTAGGCATGCAGACATTGTGGTCGTACCCTTGATCAAGAGGTTAAACGTGACTCGACACTGTTCTGGCTAGTACAATAATAGATTCGCATAATTCATTCGAGAGACATGCCTTTCGTGAGGAACACTTTTGTTTCCTCATTTCTTACAAGTCCCTTTAGATTGGTACATTCCTTTTTGATAAAATGCCAGAAATGTTATCTGATTGGGTAGGGGAGACAAAGAAAGGGAGGGAGTTAGTTTACTATCATTCATTGTCAAATCAGAGAGAAAATATGTTTAAAATAGTGCATTTTTAAAATTTTTCAAAAGTTTGAATGACTTTCGAAATATTCAATACTTTTAAATGTTTTTAGGCTTATTGTAAAGACAAATATCCATAGGTAATATTAGATACATTGCATATAAGTCCGGATCTTTCCTGTTTCAACGCATTTTAATCTTGTTTTATTCAATTTTGAACAATAGAGCATAATATTTTTTTAATCAGGACAATGTCTCTTATCCAATGATTATGTAATGAATTTATTACTGAAAAGTAATTCATCAACCCTAACATGCTCTGCATTTGCGGCAGTTACGATGCATCTGAGTTGATACTTGATTATTAGGGTGAACGTACCCACTGGTTGGTTCACGTTACTCGTTATCTCGTGCGAAAACCGCGATATCTCTTACGAAACGTGAAATGTGAATTGTCGTCAGATTGTTTAATTATTTGTGAGAAATGTAAGATTAAGAAGTCTAAATTTCATAATTTTTTAACTGAAAGCAGTAGAAAATAATTCAACAGGACTCAATCAATTAATAAAGTTAGAATAACGTAAAATGAAAACAGTAATAGAAAATTCTGTAGATATAATTGAATGTGAATACCATTTTATTGAATAGAAATTAATTTCATTCTTCCTGTTCAATTTACTGTATTTCAGAATTTTGTAACTGAAAGCAGTGGAAGGGAATTCAACAGGATTTAATTAATTAATAAAGTAAAAATAACGTAAAATGAACTGAATAATAGAAAATTCTGTAAATATAACTAAATGTGAATATCATTTTATTAAATGAAAATCAATTTCATTCTTCCTGTTCAATTTACTGAATTAGGTTTCTAATACTCAGAATTGTCTTATTTTTAAAAGTCATTAAACCTTTACCCGTTCATATGATCTGTAAAAAATATTTAATGTTTTGCAGTCAAAATACAGTTACGAAAGTTTCGTTGCAAAAAAATTTTTAAAAGAGCCAAAATCTGTGAGCGCTTGTAATTAAGGGAAAAATGGAACATTTGCCGGCAGACACTTGTGCGATAAATTACGCACCGTCATTTTTTTCCTGGCGCTAAAGACCGCTAGAATTTCACGCCGATAATATTAAGATACGGAGTAGGATATGTATAACATACACAGCTGAGCGATCAGCAAATAAATTATCCGAACAGCTCACACAATTCGTTCAGATTAAGGTCGAATCTCTCAAGCCTCTGTCGTGAATCTATCTTTAGCGTGTCCTCCCTTTTTTACTTCTTGTCCCTCCCAACTTTCTTCGATGTTTTTTCTTTTTATCTTTATTCGTTGAATTTTACTTATCTGAACTCGATTAACTTTTTTATTTTACTTATTCATTTTAATTATTTATTTTCTTATATTTTAAAATTGTATTCTACACGCAATTGAAAAATTCTAATTAAAGGGGTTTAAATTCAAACGTTTTACTTCATAAATCGAAGAAAAATTTCAATTTTTAAAATTGAAAACACTTGGCATCCTTTCAATTTTTAAAATTGAAAACACTTAGCACCCTTTCAATTTCAAATCTTTCTAGGTTGCCGGGATTCTAATTTGTACTATTTTTAGAAATAAAATAAATAAATAAATAATTTAAAATTTAATTTATAAATAACTCGTAGGAAAATTTCTTCCACTCATTTCTAGATTTTTTTTTATAAACTCTTTGAGATTTAAATTAGTCTCGAAAGCGTGGTGGATTTCATTTTTATGAAAAAAAAGAAAAACAGAAAAAATAAGAATTCGTTGCAAATTAAAAAGCCTCGTCCTTTCACGACACACGTGCATAAAACTACACGAAAATGCTTGATTCTCATTAAAGTGAGACGAAATTAAGGAATGCGCCAGAGTAACCGTAAGGGAAAGGCGATACCTTATCAGCAGTAAATCAGTGGATCTCAACTTTAGATATAAACTTAAGCTATTCACGATCCTATTGTTATAAGTGTATGTAAGTAAAAATTCATTATTTTTTTTCTGTGTTGCAGGTAAGAGCTGAAATATGATTCTGCATTTCATTTCAATATACTGAAAAAGTGGGTGAGTTAAAAATAAAAAGTCAAAAATCAAAAGCTTTTCTTACCTTTTCAGAAAGACAAGTAAACTTTCATTTTATCATAAATTTACTAAATTTTTAAAAACGCTCCTTTTCGTAAACATGAATGGAAGAAAAGAAGTAGCTCTGATTTCTTTCTACTTTGATGAAGTTAAATTTGAAAACAGTGTTTCGTTTAAATATATGAAAGAGAAATAATTCTAAATATGAATGAAAAAGATTTGGTTCTCATATCATGTAATTAAGTTTCATCTTCCGTGAATTCAGAGTTAATTGCAGATATGCGAAGTATGTATTAAAAACTGATACGACGAAATAAAATCTGAAAAGTGAATACGACTTCCGTGAAAAGTGTGATAATTCCTTTTGTGGGTTAAGTGAGAATGTCGACCTGGAATTTCGTACTGAAATTTTCGTCGCGTGTGAGAATTTCTGTAGAGCGATTTATGAAGTCGGGTCAAAAGAGAGAGAGAGAGAGAGAGAGAGAGAGGGGGGGGAGGGGTGGAAAGAGAGAAAAAGGGCATCTCGGATATGAATGAATGCGCGGATTAAACACGTAACATTTTTAAGAAACTTCAACGCGGAGATATTTAAAACGAGATTACAGTTAAATTATTTTCTGCCTTCCATTCTGTTGCTGAAGCAAAAGCTGATCGCCTCGAATATTATACTCATTAAATACTCGTTTTGCATTCTAAGTATGGAAAAAGGCCTTTTTTATATTCATATTATTGGATTTTTTTGCTACTGCTTTTTTAATTTTTATAATTTCTTTTGCATTCATTATTTAATAATGAATGAATGGATCATAAAAGAATTGAGAATGATCAGTTTGAAAAATATGAATTTAGTTAAAGAGATGGAAGAACATTGAAGGTTGGAAACATTAATACATTTTTATGGAGAGTATTAGTAGTTGCTTCATGTAATGATATTTAATGACGTTTTACGAAAGTTCTTTATTTTATTACAAATTGTTATTACAACTAGAATGTGGATAATCAGATATTAACGCAATATGCTTGATTGTCTCGCTAGACTAGTCTTACTAGATAAAAAAAATGTAAAGATGCGTCAGCACCTTGAGATAAAAGTTATGCTTGTAAAGGGTTACGAAAGAATCAATTTGCAATTGGAACAAGGAACAACATAAGGAACAACGAAATAAAAATTTTTAATTTACTCTTCTACATCCAAATGAAAACAGCAAAATTAAATTAATAAAAAAATTATATCTAAAAGTTACATATCGAACAAAAGAATAGAAAGTACTTTTCGATTCACTAATTAATTATTATGAATCATTAGACTTTTTAATGTATTTTAAATTATAGAATTTCTATTAAAATTAATTAAACTAATTTTATAATAAAAACCCAAACTAAGAACATTTTTGATAAAGTTAAATTAAAAATGGTACGTCGACACATGTTTGAAATTGGATCTGAAGAATAAAGAATTTTAACGCTAATCCGCAGAAGTTATTACCAAAATAATATCGGTCGCCTAAGGTTATTCACACGTTAAATTAAAATATTTATTGGTTAAAATTTTGTCATTGTAAAAGTTTCCGTACTTTCCATCCAATATAGAAGAAATAAAATATTTATTATTATTTGTACAAGTTCTCCACTCACGTGCTTTAATATTTGCTTTTTCTGATTATCTAGTCGGTTTCACTATTTGTTTACATTTGCTTTCATTACCATGTTGCGCTATTCTTAAAACTCTCAGAATGGACTACTTATCGCAATAAACTTTACGCCAAAAGCTTGGCTGTCATCTTTTATTTTTCACTATCATTCAGATAAAATGCCTCAGCCGTAAATTGTCAAGCTTATAAAACACTTCATATGAGATAAAAAATATTCAAATTTAAAAAATGAACGAAATTGGAAATTTAGAAGTAGAAAAACTAGGTAACTCGTAAAACAATTTCGATTTTTTATTTGGTGAAAAAATTTAAGAGGAAGTCACTTAACATTCAAAGCAAGAGAAACAGGGTAAAGGTCGGATAAGCGCAATAGGTTCGCGGGATAAATTTAGGTTTTATGAGCCTTCACAACATTTTTACAGTTATTTATAGAGACATACACGAGACGTTTAGAAATATTGCATTTATATCAGATTATTAAGATTTGATACGCAAATTATTAATTTCTCAAAATATATTATCAAATTTAGATTCCTCTTATTCGAAAAATTAAAAATTTTCTTGCAGTTATTAATGAATGCTGAATGAAAAAGGAAGAAGAGGTTTTAAAAGTCAAGTTATTTTTGGATTGCGGTTCATCAATTGTAATTTAACTGACGTATTTTTCGATTTTTGATAAGGTGTAAATCGAGTTATGACTGCGTTTTTATATCGTTCTCCTGAAAAAAAGAGAACACGTCAGACTTGACCTGTTTTTTGAAGTTTAAATGAGATTACCTCAAGGTTTCGGTCATCAAATGGACCAAAAAGTACTTTTGTTATTGAAAACCATCGAAGTGATGACATGGCATGCCCGTCGTAAAATTTTATCGTATACACATCTGATCTTCTACCTTATTTTTGGATAGGAGCTATGATGATAGTAAAATCTAGTAAACCTTATCTCACATTTCCATAAATATTTTAAAAAGAAAGTGAATCTTATAAAAATACAGTTTTTCAATTCGTAGAGTTTTACTTTCATCAAATGCATAAGAAATTATGAGTATAATGATTATTTTAATTGAAGATCCACAAAAAGGTCTTGTCTTACCAGACATACTTTTTCTACTTATGTCTCATATGAATCTGACAATTTTTGTATTCTCAGTGACATCTGACATACAGCAGTGTATTCTTTTTTTCTGACCCCTTTTGCAATGTAAAGTATCTTATTGAAAAGAAGATTACTTTTTATTGTTCATTATTACGAGGCGCGACCGATTTCACTGTATATCATTTGCAGCAACCTTTAGCTGCTATCATTCGCGATGTCACTTCGTTTGCTGTAGAGAAAGTGACATGAGAATAAGTATTTCATAAGAGACCAATGAAAATCCAACCATGTACGGTAACCTCTTAAAAATGTACGGCTGGATTTTCGAGGACACGGCACCTTCATTTACGTTTTACGTCATTGATGAATCGCATATCGTCAGTTCCACAAATTTAATGACTCGAATAAAAAATTCCCATACGATATCTATTTAGAGAATTAATTTTTTATTTAATCAACAAACTTTTTTATTTTTACAAGAAATTCGTATCTATTTCTTTTAACCTTTAAAGCGCACTGGGGGTCTCCTGGTACCCCAAGCAAGCATGTTTTTAAGAAGTATACCACGCTTCTTTAGGCAAAATTGACACCTGTGTCGCCAATATTGAAAACTAAAAAAGTTATGATTTTTTATGTAAAATTATTTTGCAGTAAAAATTATTTTTTTCATTATTGCAACTTCACGATTTTTTCCAAAGCTAGAAACCTAATTTTTGGCCAATGTAACAATTTTTCTCCATAAAGTTACTCTAAACGAGTACTCCCGAATTTTTCCAAGTAGAAATTTCAAACCGATCTTACTGATGGAAGCATTTTTTAAGTGGAGGCTCCAAAGACTCCATATGCACTTTATGATATTCTGAGATACGTGTGCGCTTAAAGAATTAATAAGAAAAAATAGTTATTTTTTCTCGAAAGCGAGCTTGAAAGGCTTCTCTGGCACGCGACAGTAGAATTTCTTAGGAAGACACGTTGACAATTTGAAATTCCTCAGTATACTGCGTTAGCACTCTCAATTTGTCATTCAGCATCAGTGTCAACTAACAGTCAATGACACTCCCTGTGCCAGAGGAAAGATGCATTAACGACGCAACGTCTCGTATGTCTCGATGTCACGCGTCGAAATTAATGTTTCGCATGATGCAGGTCCAAGCCAGCAAATCGGGTTCGCGATACCGTATATCAGATCAAAAATTTCGCCGAATCCTATGCATGTATGTTCACGTACTAATGGGGCCAGCGATGGCCTCATCAGTTAACAACTGGAAAGTAAAAAAGATCTTTAATTAACGAGACGTAAGTATCTCGAGTGATCAATTTTATCTCAATACACAAACACGCCGATGCAGTTATTAATAATTTCCCCAGAAAAATATTTGTCTTCTTTCAATATTTAACATTCTTTTCTTCTGAACGCGAGAAACTAGTGTTAATAATAAATGAAGTCACTTTTTAAAGCTTAAATCACAATTCTTAAGATAGATCATTAAAAAAATGTTGTTCATTCATCTGTTTTTTTAATTTTACAAAATATTGATCGATGGAGACAAGTTATCTATCAAATTATTTATATTTGGATAAATAAAATAAATATTTATTTAATTTATATAGCAAAACACAGATTTGTATGATTCAAACAGTTTATTCTGAAACTGAAAAACTTTTATCTG
This sequence comes from Euceroptres primus, assembly GCA_037177015.1. Taxonomy (NCBI): domain Eukaryota; kingdom Metazoa; phylum Arthropoda; class Insecta; order Hymenoptera; family Figitidae; genus Euceroptres; species Euceroptres primus. The sequence goes on from JBAGKK010101287.1 coordinate 14,736, forward strand.
AGTGCGATTCATATTTTTAGAAACGATAATTAGTCTCTGTTTTTTCTACAACGAATGGCGAGGTAATAAATTATGGATGAGGAAGAAAGGGTCGCTTGTTGCTTTTTCGTCATTGGGACAAATATTTTGAGCGTCGAAAATAGACAAGCTTTAAGAAAAGATCCGTGCATCGCCCGCGAGTAAATTTTGAATATATGGTAAATTTTTGTCCAAGTATGTAGTGTTTCTTCTATATGTATACTGAACTAGCCTAGACTCTAGGCTAATGCTTTACATACCGGAGAAAGGCCGTGAACTGCTAATTTAGGATCCCAGGCATTAAACATTTATATACTGCAAAGCAGATGCATACGGTAATGGTTTAACAGACTTTTGTAACTCAAGTGACTCTCTAGTTTCTTGTCGACACTCCTTTTATGATTGATTTTGCCTCGGCTTTTAAATTGACGTAACAAACATTTCAACAATCGTGATTGCTATTAATAATTAAAATAAATCTGACAATTAGAATTAATTATTACAAAACTGCTAATTCATTGTTTAAAATGTAACTTAATTATAATTTTTATTAAAAAATGACCGAATCCATGTCAAAGAAATTTTCTCCAGATAGAGCAATTCTCAATTTTTCAAAATTTGGCGAGGATTCTTCTTAATTCAATTTTTATACAGAAAGAATCTTTATATATTAAAACTTTATTAAACTATATTAAACTATATTAAACTATGTTAAACTATATTAAACTATATTAAACTATATTAAAATATATTGAAATTATACATTAAAACATAAAAAATGTATGCATCTTGATAATTGAAAGTGAAATAAGAAAGGAATTGAATGCAACTGCATTACACAAAGTTACTGATAAGAGTTCGATAACATAATCAGCGACAATATAATTGTTAATCAGAGCATGCAGACTCCAGCTGGAAAGCGTCATCATTCTCCATGTCCCACATCTAATCCGCGGAATTAACCAGTCAGTCACTCTTGGAAAGCTAATTTAATCAATGTAATAAGTTCTTCTTTTTGTCAGAACCGCCAGAACCGGAGAAGAAGTTATATGGACATACCGAATGTTTCAAATTTAAATGAATTATTTTATTAATTTAAAGTCGCATATTTAAATTGGGTATTTCAATCCTAATTTATACAAACGGAAGTTTTTAGCTTTCCTCTGGATTTCATGTTAATTAAAATATAGGCATGCTAATTAAAAACCTCTGAAATTCTTTAAATTTGTATATAGAATTGCCGCCCCTTTAAATTAAAATAACTATCGATTTTTAATACCATTCAAAATTTGATTTTAGGAATTCAATTATTACAAATTTTAAATTTATTCTTTGTTAGATTGAATGCTACCAAATTTGGTCTTTTTAATTTCAGGGATCACATTCAGTCCTCTATTCCCCCTTTTTCCCTATTTTCCCCTATTTCCTCCCTATTTTTCTCAAGATCCTCTAAAATCTCTATTTTTGAGAATTCTCCCCTCTTTTTCCCTTATTTTATTCAAAGTTTCGATTAATTTTCCAAGAATTATAATAAATAGAAAATTATGACATTCAAAAACGCGTGTCACAATATTAAATCTTCAGAGATTCAGTGTCTCGTAGAACTTTCTAGAAACTTCAAAACTTTTTCCGAATTTTCTAAAATATTCTAGACTGACTCTAAATCTGCCAGACTCTTTCAATGTCTTTCAAAATTTTCCATAGTCAAATCTTCTAAACTCTTCCATAATCGTCTAATATCTTCTGGATTTTCTAGAATATTTTCTAAAATCTTTTTTCTGAGTTCTCCCATAATTTTACACTCAAAAAAATGTCTGGTTAAATTAACTAGAATTCTGGTTAAATATGCCCTTACTAATTTTTCTGGTTAGAGAAATCAGAATTCTGGTTAAATTGACCAGAAATTCTGATTAAAATAATCAGAATTCTGATTACTTTAACCAGAAAAAATAGTAAGGGCATATTTAACTAGAATTCTGGTTAATTTAACCAGACATTTTTTTGAGTGTATAAAATCTTAAAGAATCTCCCAAAATTCTTTAATATTAAAAAATATATATAGTAGATTTCCAGAATCTTCTAGAATACTCCGGAATATTCTGAACTCCCAAATTCTGCAGAATCCTTTAGAACCCTTTAAAATCTGCAAAAGACTCCCATAATCCTCAAGAATCTTCTAGACTCTTTTCAAAATCGTTCTAAAATTCCCTAATCTTTTCGAAACTTTTCAAAAAAAAAGTCTGGAAAAGACTAGAAAACATTTAAAATTTTGGGCCGAATTCAAAAGATTTTTGAGGATTCTAAAAGACTCTGAAGCAGTCTAGAATATTTTGAAAAAGCATAGGTTTTATGGTGGTTTTGAAGAATTTACAACTCTGAAAATGTATGGATATCTCTATAAGAGCTTTAAAAAAACCTGGGAAATTTTAGAATTTGGAGAGGTTCAGTAGATTCTGGAAGAATCAAAAAATTTTTGGAAGAGTCTAAAAAATTATCTTGAAGATTATAGAAAGAAAATCTAGAAGATCTTGAAGATTATAGAGGATTTTGAAAGATTTTAGGAGATTTAATGCATGAAAAAGTAAAAATATTCTAAAAAATTCTAAAATATTTTCGAAAAAGCCAGGATATTATAGAGCTTCTGATAATATTTTTCTGATTTAATTGCTGGTTTAATTGCAGTCAATATAATTTTATTTGCTAACGAAATTTGAATTTTCCTATAAAAATGTTGTACATATTTCTTAATTTTTATTGGATTCTTTGGTATTTTCAAAGGAAACAAATTTCCCCCCTTTTTTCGAAAAAAGAATCCCCTATTTTCCCTAAAATTTAACTTCTGAACCGCTGTGATCCCTATCAATTTGAAAACATTTGAAACTTTCAAATTCGATTGTACAGTTTCGTATTTGCAATTGCATCTCAATTATTAGATTATCAGTCGCACACACACACATGTCGGAAGATAATATCGTTATTGCGTCTTGCATGACGAGTAATGTGTTCATTAGATCATCTACGTAGGAAGAATGCATTAAACTGTACTGCAAGTCACAACACGTTTGTTGACCCACGCTTTCGTCTTGTGCTAATCGCTCGACTTAGCTCTTCTCTAATTTCTTGACAATGCTGCTACTGTGCGCCTCGAATGTCAAGGGGCTATTAGTGCCAGAAAGCATGCGGTTTTTCCTTTCTTCAAGTCATCCGCCTGCTCTCGAAATGAATACGTCACATGTCTATCGTCAATTCTTCACCTCCTTCATACTGAAAAAGCTCTAATTTTGAATCTTTTATTGTTTCATATATAAATGAAAAATTCATTATATAAATTTATTGGAACTGACACTCATGCTAAGAATTATTATACAGTCTTTTATAGTGATGCATTTAAGTGAGATCTCTTCTTTCAAGGTCTTGTTTCGATGTTGTCTTGTCATTATCAAGAATCTTGAAAAAATTATTGAATGACACTAATCTATATCTTACCATGGTTACCTAAACATTTTTACCCTACTTCATGATTTCAAAAACAAGAATTTTCAAAAAAAATAAATAAACAAAAGAAACATAAAAAACATTTGATTTTTCAAGAATCTTGATTAGAAATATTCTCGAAATTTCGAGCGATATGAAGCAAGATCAAGATTTTATTGTCGTGAGGTACATCTCTAGTCTCTTATATACATCGTGATTCAGAAATCCATTCGGTTGGATACTTTATTCATCCATCTTTACTTTTGAGAGGATATAAATTTTATGCTTCCTTTTTGTCTCTATATTTCAGAGACAATGATGGATTTAGATAAATTATAGACTTATATTTGCATTCCTTGAAATCAATATTCGAATGAGAGAACTTTATAATTCCACTCTGATGGAATTATTTCAATATTATCTTTTCTATCGTTATAATGATGTTAAATTGATGATATCATTCTTGTGAGTGATGTAAGATCGTAAAGGAAGAACAAATAAACTTAGCATAATGGATCATAAAGTGGACAGTGAAATGAGGGTGTAAAGTTGGAAAATATCATGTACATACATGATTTGAAATGTCAAATCTCTAAAAGCAGTTTAAATCATAAAATAAGTTCATTCTTTTATTCTTTTAAACTAATTTAGATACAGAAAGGACGAAAATTTCATAAACCTTTTCGGTATATTTAATTTCTTGTATAACCATTTCATCCGCTTTTTATATTTCTTGTGTGTGTTTTCTTTTCGCAAACTTTGTATATGAAAAGAATCGAGTTTTACCTATTGGAATTTATTCGAGGAAGAGGCGTGGATTTTATTACAATGATTCCCTAGAAAATAGAATTTACATAAGTTGCATCCATTAAGTTCTTTCATTCACAAATCATAAATTATGAAAATCATGTTCGTATTTCATTGTGACATTAATGAAACAAATAGAATATTTACTGACATTGTATAGATCAATAGAGTGGGAATATGTGAGCTGTTAACACATCGAAATAGATTAACGAATAAATCATTTTAAATCTCAGTAAACTGTTACTAACAAGTGATGTCAAAAGTTCATTTCATGATTTTAATGTTTGAAATCAAACTCTAAGGGAAATATCAATAAAAAAATATTGACGACTCTATATTCTAAAAATTAATTTAAGTAAAATAATAAAAAATTTTAAATCGAAATTTCTGAAATAATTTTTATTCATTTTCAATGATTGGACAATCGAGAGAATGGCAGAGATCAATTGTTGTTTTTACTTGTCAAACAATTTGATCCATTGGCGATTGTCCCTGAGGCGATTACTTAATGATCTAATATTACAAAAATGCTGCATTACGTAATAAGTTGAGACAGCACAATGACTTCCATCAAACTACTGTAGATGCATAGATATTAGATATTATGATTGCCGCACTAGAGTGGGCGTCGATTTTCTACAAGGGCCCCAAGCATCAGTATCGATATCGTAGGTATCAATCTATTTTGAAGAATGATTTGAATAGCTTGAAAATTACCTTTCAATAACAGGTCATTAAGCTAAATCAGATTTTACCTCAAATGTCATACCAGTTTCACTTCCTCGACTTTCAATTTTCTTAAAAAAACAATTTTATTATTTTAAAGTTTTTTTCTGTTACGTTTTTTTCGTTGCAATATAGTTCAAAAACAAATACGTTTGTTTTGAATGACATCAAGGTGTTTAGATAAAATTCACAAGTTGAGAAAACTATCCTCAAGAAAAATTATCCAATAGGTTTATTACGATGCTGGAACTGCATCTTCAATCTCCTATATTTTCCTCTTTAATATCAGCCTGAAAAACATGAAAAATTATTCACTATTTTACTTTACTATGTAATCGCGAGAGGAAAACGTCTCAGAGACTCACTTGTGTATTCTTGCAAACTGCAATTTGCACGATTACCCTTACCTTATACCAATTGGATGATCATAAAATCTTGATTCCTGAGCACTCTCGTAAACGATGCATTTTATTAACCTTTAACTGTGGCTTTCGCTATCGATTTGGATTTATATTCCCTTGACTTCACGAAAGTAAATCTTCATATTTCAATATTTACATATTTGTAAATGGAAATAACATTAATGAAAATAATTGTGCATGTAAATTAAACAAAAATTAATTAAAATTCATTTCCGGATTGCACAATTTAAATACGTTCAAAAAAAAGCTTTGGATTAAAAAATAATTTTAACTAAAAGCCTTTTGATGGTACGATTGCGTAGGTAATTATTTTTTATTATTATAAAATATTTCAAGCTGCAAGAGAAGACGAAAAAGTAAAAACTGTATGATCTACGCAAAAGTTTCATTAAAACTTCCTACCATTTTGAGGCAATATTTATAGTCTGATTTACAGGAAAACTCCGAAACCAAAATCCTTTCAAATACAAAATAATTCTAATTAAAACCCCTTTATTTCTTTGAGACGTAGGAAGTTCTTTTTTATAAAATATTTTTTTGTAAGGAGATGAAAGTGCGCAAACTATTTGGTCCCTGCAAAAGCTTCATTGAAACTTCGTACCATTTTGAGGCAGAATCTACAGTCACAAAACGAATCTCTCGTAATCATTTGTGTAGGTGGAGCGTTAAAGGTAACGATCTGGCTTTCGATAAACGCATGACATAAGCACCAAAGCTACCGAGTCGGGAAACCTGATTCTAAAGACAAAAAAAATAGAGTGGAAAAAGTATAGCCACGCGCGTTAAAATTATCATGCAAAGAAGTTTCTATCTCTTATTTCTCGCAATTCTTCATGTAACTCATCGCGTTATTATAACGGGTTCGCTTCAGCGCTTCCGCGACTGACAATTGACGTTAATTGTAAACGATGCTCGGTTTTAAGTATTGCTCACTGACTCCTGTCTAGACACATTTTTTGCGAACCTTTTTTCATATCTTAAATCCTGATAAAAACATTCTCTTTAGTATTAGGACTATACTGATGTTGCATGACATGCGAGGAAAGCGATTACATGATTCATTAGGTCATTTATTATAAAAAAAATTTTAAGAAGGAAACCTTTTTTATTCAATTATTCCAATTTTATTCAATACGTTTTTAAAAAATTTAAATTTAAATCTGTAGTCCGCTTGAGGCTTCTGTGGGAAAATCTTCTTTGAAAAGATTGAGGTGATTGAAATTTAATAACAATCTTTAGATAGATATTTCATGTACTCCCAAAATTTGAATCAGTAAAATTTTCATTGATTTCATTCAGTGACCCATTTTTAGCTAACTGATAAATTAGCTAGAAATGGGTCACTGAATTAAATCAGTGAAAATTTTGACTGATTCAAATTTAGAGAGTAACATTCCTATTATTTAAAATATATGGAATAAAATAAAATTCAAGTAAAGTAGGGAAAAATTTTTTCAGCTTTTTCATTTTACAGACAGTTAAAGAACTCAATTCAGAAGAGAAATCAGTCATGTTTAGATTCTTAAATCATTTTCAACTTACTAATAATAATTTTTGAAAATTTGTACCCTTGTGTACCGCTGATCTTCTAAATAGGTACAACTATTGTTTTCTTATGTTTTAAATGAATAAAATAATTTTTTAATACTGAAATGCTATTTAGAATTATTATTTAACTATTTGAGAATACTTTCTGATGATAAAGTATGAAAAAAAATTTAACTGATCTATAATCTACAATTTAACTGATACAAATTTTCTCCTGTAAGCAAAAAAATTTGCTCTATATTAAAATAATAATAATTGCAGATAACTTTTTAGAGATAACATTTTCCTTTTTAATTAATGTTAAAATCTTCAAAATGTAGCACAAAAACCTGATTCTGTCATCGATTGAATTGCAAAATCGAAAATAATAGAAACTGAAAAGTGAGGTTAGGTTTCTAACAGGTGTCCTCATATTTTATACAGTTATATTTCGAAAACGATTAATTATTGTGAAATACTTAGTGCAATACTAAATAATTATTGTGAAATAATTCAACTTAACTTTTTTTAAAAAGAAATAATTAAAAAAGAAACAAATACCCGACTGCACAAAACTGAAAAATTAGCACATAGCATAACTTGCTGAACCAGCCGAATTGTACCGCCAATCTTCAAATTTTCATATATCATCTTTAAACTAATTAATGAAAGCACAAACTCGCATTTATAAAACAAATTCATTTTACCACTTAAATTTTGAAGAAAAACACGGACAACCTAGAATTTTTTATTACTTTTAAACTATTGAAGTTTGGAGGTCTAACCAATTTTTTAAAATGCACCCACATATTTAAACATTTTTCAATGCTTGGGCAGAGGTCGTATTAAATTCCACCCTCATATTCAGTAAAGTAGAAATCCTGAATCTCATATGCTAGGAGATTATTATTTTGATTCAAATTATCGTATTAAAAGACATACTTAAAGTGAGTTGTACCTATTAGCCCCACCATACGCGAATAGCCCCACTCTACGGTAATTTTCTTTATTTAAGTAATTTTTAACTTTTGTTTAGTCATTTTCAAAAACGTTCTATTGAAATTCAGTAATATTTCAATTTTTAACTTCAAACTCGCTCTAGTAATGAGTGTATGTGGGAATACCGTATCATGTTTCCAATTACGATGCAATTAAGACCAAGTATTGGAGAAACGCAAGTTTCATTATATCTACCTTCATTAATGCTTGATTATACTGAAGCAAGTAAAGTTCAATTTTTCGTCAATGTCTTTTTTAGATTTTTAAATAAAAATTTTTCAGCGTATTGAAATATTTATAATGGAATTCAACTATACTACTTGCAAGTTAGTTGAAATACGAAAAATGAAAAAAAAAATCTTTGAAATTTCAGAAAGTCTGTATTTTTATTAATCCGTTGACAAAATTAGAGGAAAATTATTTCGTTTGTTTCCATAAATGCGGGGATTTTAACGCTTGCAGAATTGAACATTGTGGAAGAAAAAAAATTTAATCTTAAAAATAAAACATCATCCGTGACAGGTTCATTTGCATAGATCATTCTAGACTGGTTGGCAACAGTAAAAAATAGTCGACAGCCAGTCATAAAATATTTGTCGTCAGACACAACCTCGAAGACAAACTTCTCAATCAACACTCTCTTTCACACACATTTAAAATTTTTTTCAGTATCAAAAAAGATGCGAAATGAATTTCTTTACCTTCTTCATTAAGTCTCGCGAATTTCAAAATAGGATTTTAAATATTTTTCCTAAGGAAATGTAAATATTTATTTAAAGTTTACCCTTTCCTATTATTAAATCCTTTTTTCAAAAAAGAAGATCGTTGACTTTGAGAATAGAAATGACACATGGGTCATTGGATTCCGTTTTGACTGGTTTATTCATGGATGATGAGTCAGGATTAACAGCTAGAACTTATGCTCTTGCTGTTAGTATATTGAGTCACACAAACGATTTACGAGCGACAGACTCACATGTGTCTCGAATTTGCGATTCCGTGATGTTCACGCAATTCGGCTTTCTCGTGTCGTTAGTTTCGTCAATATATCAGCCCGTCAAAGTGCCTATTTGCTGGATTCGGCAGTATTACTATGAACCTGGGCCAATTCTTCGATGAACGATGTAAAATTTCCTGAAAATATTTTGAATTTCCAAAAATCGTACATCCTTCATCGAAGAATTGAATAATCCGCATTAGCTCTTTTATTTATTTTATTTTAAAGGTGCAATGGAAATCAATGACTTGAATTTTAGTAATCACTTTGCTTCCTAAATATTTGGCATAAACAGATTTCTACTAATCACTCAGTTTTTTACATTGAAAAAGCAATTCAGAATATCAAAGCGTTGGTCACGAAAGTCCAAGAGATGTCGTGGGGAGGGGTATTTGTCAGGCAAATGTCAGGAGAAACAAAATTTGTCAGAGAAATGCGAGTAGCTGCCAGAGTTTGTCTAAAAGTCAGGGAAAGGTCAGGAAAATTGAATCTTATGGACACCCTGGTTGCAGATAAATTTTTTAAAACTGTTTTAATGTTTTAATTTTTTAATTTTTTTTTCAAAAACAATTGAAAGTACATGAGAAAAATATTCTTATGTTTTTTAATAAAAGTGTCGCAGATCAAAGTGAGCCATTTTTTGGATCATTTTGATACCTTCCGATTTACTGTGATCGAATCAACTATTGAAATTCTTTTTATGGTTAAGAATGGAGAATATCTCATTTTAGAAAAAGTGGAGAAAGGGCAAGGTTGTGGAAAGAGAAAAGAACTGTGGTCGATTGTGAGAAGTAAGGGTCGGGGGAAAAATGTTAAGGGGATGAGGATTTGTCGCTTGGATGTTAGACAATGGACTATTAGGACAGTTTCATGGTAAGCTGCTCTCTTTTACATGTACCAGGGAACCAGTAAAGCAGAGTTGAAACAAGGGAATGAGAGGGAAAGGCAAAGATGGAATGATAAAATGAGTGAGAGGGAAAAGGTGGTTAGGAAGTAGTACGAACTCTTGAACACCCTCACAGGCTACAGTTTCCCTTTTTGTCCTTATTTGTCTCGTCGTTCAGACGCGGAAGGATGTCTCTTTTCTGTCGTTTTTCCGGCGAGACACCCCCTTCTTTTTCCTTGCACTTCCTTCCACCCCCTTCCTTTTCACAAACAATCCTGTAATTTCTTCAATCTCTGCTTCTGTTTTGCATTTCCATAAAAATGAAAAAAGGATACTATCTGTGATAATATTTTCGAATATAAAAACCAAATAATATACAATTTTCTTTTTCCCTTTCATGTTCATTTTGTAATTTAATTTTCATTATAATTTTACTAAACTTTTTAATCTTAAGATGGATTTCTTTTTGGATTTTAAGGAATTAACGTTTAAGTTTTATTTGGTTTGATATTAATAGAAGGATATTGTCTTGCAACTAGGTTGACTAGAACTTCATTTTACGAGAATTCCTGGAGATGAGGGCGTCATTTCCCCTCTCCCTTTTCATTTTGCATTCCCCAGGAGTTTCATGTTTCATCTTCTATCTCGAGGTCGAAATTAACAATTCAATAACGACAATCACATTTTGTATTCCTTGATACACTCGACTTATAGTCGTTTTCATTGCACCATCGTCGCTCAGTTTTATTTGCGAGATGTGACATCATCGAACATGCAACAAGTGGACTTACGAAGTCCTTCTTTCTCAAGCATTCAGCCTAAATTTAGTAGATGTTTAAGTCTTGTAATTTTTTAACATTTGGGAGTGTAAATTAGCTCACAAAAAAAGAAGATATTTTATGATCCAGATATTCCATATGGAAGTTATTATAATGGTATAGACACATATGTTATTTCAAAAAAGGTTCTTTGTTTCAAAAGCTCGCCCAAAAATGTGTAGGAATTATTATCTCAGTAAATCGTGGGATATTATTTTAATCTGCAGCAATATTGGGTCACTCCATGAAGGGTCATCTGAAAACGATTACGTTCATATTTTAAAAAAATTTTAATTGGTCTGTAATTATTTTTTATGTTTCTATATTCGATTCGTGTATTTTAAGTATAATAAATTATTTTTCATTAAGCTAGAAAAATTTTTTGAAAACATGTGGACGTGTAAAAAATGGCGATAGTAAGTCATTTTTAAAATAAATTAAACACTAAAGTTGCTTATTTACAATTAAGCAGAAAAAAACTGTGCGATTACGAATGATTTAAATTTATTATCTTTAATGCTATTTTGGAGTTATAGTTGAAATAGGAGAGGAAAAATGTGTTTGAAGTGACCTGTCAAAATGTTTTATTTTCGTAAA
>JBAGKK010101380.1:0-26002 GCA_037177015.1 Euceroptres primus
ATTTTTCTCTCAATAAACCTGTCAAATATAAATAAAAAACGGTCGGTAATTAGATGTATATGACACACTGTTAAGTTAATATTTATAAAATTACAAAATTTATTTACGGCAGTAAAAGTAAATCATGAGAAATAAACTTGACTCTGCACAAATAACGACGAATATTCCGCGAGCTCGGAAGCGCGCTCAAACTAGCGAGTAGCGCGACGATCAATAGAATCGGAGCGCGAAGCGCGCGATGAGAATGTACCCGTGCCCCCGAAGGCGGCAGGGCAGATTTTTTTCGTTCAAAAAAGTCTATAGCCTTCAATTTTGCCCAGATTCGCAATTATTATTTTAAAAATTAAAGTGCGCTAAATTATAAAGAGCATCCTGGTCAGAGATTTTGCCATTTTCGTCTGTTCATTTATTATATGCTTACTCAAAGTACGAGAAAATCGATGTTTTTCACAAAATAATTATTTACCCTTCAACAACGGTTTGCATATAATGCAAATCATCTTCAATCAACGCAAGGGGACTCCCAGAATACAAATAATTCGATTATTGCATGGTTCAATTATTATAAACAAATTAAATTAACAAATAGCCAAATACTGTAATTTTGTTGAAAAAAATTGTTTCTTAGCTAAAAATGCTTTAAATTATTGTAAGAGTGATTGTCAGTCACAATTTCTATTAAACATTAACAATTATAATTGCTATAAACTAAATGATTATGGCGGGATTAGAGCGCTACTCAATATTCCAAAAATTTGTTCTAGATTCTTATTCGCTGATTTACGATTCTTACATAATATCCTGAACAATGCTATCGACAGTCCTACTTTACTTTCAGAATTCAAATTAAAAGCACCTGCGAAATCTTTACGATCTAAATCGTTCAGCAGATTTAGGTTTAAGTTCGCTTTTCACTTAGCTCATAATTTGATTTATACTAAAGGGCTCTGCCTGTACGTTGTTCTTAATAAATAAATAAATAAATAAATAAACAATTTTTGTGGACAAGTTTGGAATTCGCGGCACCTTGACTTGAAAAAGAATTTTTTTACACTAAAGCTGCTTTAAATTTTTGTAAGAGAGATTTGCAGTCACTATTTCTATAAAAAATTAGCAATAAACAATTGTTATAAGAAATTTTTGTAGCGAAAAAAATCGCAAATTAAACGACTAAAAACAAAAGAACGAATAAATAAAGTAAACAATTACGAAACTCTCATAATGAAATTCCTTAACTGATTATTCGTAATGTTTAATATATTAGACAAATTCTAGAAGTACCCAAGTGAATAACTGAAAACAAATGAAAACGAAAAAATATCAAACTTTTAACACGAAGAACCGAAAGATATAATAGTAGCCGTTTAAAGACGAAAGAAAACAATGCAGCATCAGCACCAGCAGCATACTTATTCCACATGAAAATGGTTTCTATTGTGAACCAGTTTTTAACCTCAGCCATCTAGCGGTAAATGTTCCAAGCATGGTTCCAAGCTTTAGAAACAAGTGAAAGCGAAATTAGAGATTTTCACTTATTCATAGCTAACTTCACTCCGTCGAAGTTTAAGGATACAAGAAAGCTTTTTTAAATACACAAAAATTTCGTAATATTTGAAATTAAATAATAATTTTTAGTAGTTTAAAAAATGATTTTAAATAATATTGTATTATGGTTAGACATTAACTTACACTTTCAATACCCTATTGCGCAGTTTTATTGCGAAGGCCAATTTTTCCTACGAGAAAATGCAAAAATTTTGGAATATTTCTTTCAATTCTCTATAACAATCTTTATGGTCAATGTTTAATAGAAATTTTAACTGCAAATCTCTCGCAAAAAAATTTTGAGCAGTTTCAGTGCAAAAATTCTTTTCCACGCAAAAGTGCCAAAGCTTTGAATTTATTTATTTAATTTGTTTACAAAATTAACAATTGTTGTATTTTAACAAATATAATTGAACGTACATTATTTTCAAGAATATCTGCATCAATTCAGATGATAAAGGGAAATCCGAAATTGAAAAAACCACAAATTCCAAATTTTTCCATAGAAATTGTTTATAACAATTATAATTGGTAATTTTTTATAGAAATTGTGACTGACAATCACTCTCACAATAATTTAAAGCATTTTTAGCTAAGAAAACATTTTTTTCAACAAAAATGACAATATTTTGCTAGTTTTAAATTTAATTTGTTTATAATAATTGAACCATAGAATAATTAAGTTACCTGTATTTTGGGAGTCCTCTTGCGTTTATTGAAGATGATTTGCATTATATGCAAACAGTTGTCGAAGATTAAATATTTATTTTGTTTAAAATATCGATTTTCTCGTACTTTGAGTAAACATATAATAAATAAACAGACGAAGATGCCAAAATCTCTGACCAAGGTACTTTTTAAAATTTAGCGCACTTTAATCTCAAGCCAAGTTTGGATGATTCGAAAATATGAGCTTTTTAAATTCGGCATTAAATGTCCTAAAGGAAAGAAGATTTTATTTCTGCTGTCTCTAGGACTATTTTTAATTAAAAAGGTATAAACTAGGAATAGGTAATGCTTTAAATTGCAATAACTTTGAAATTTAATTTTTGACAGTAATACCAGTGTCAAATTTTATTACATTTTCCAAAAAAATTTCCATATAATTTAATATTTTTCTCATTTAAATCCCTATGGGGTTTCTTTTAAACTATATATCATCTGGTTATATTTCAGAAACAAAATTAAATACTTAGTTTTTTCAGAAATACTTTCCAAATTGAGAAATTCCTGAAACTAGCAAATGATAAAATTGATTTCATATACATCAGAGGATATTTTTAAATTGAAGGGATAATTTACTGAGTTTTTAGGAATTCAGATACTGCTAACCTTTGTTATCAGAAGATGGTCAATTTAGTGATGACTCGGAAAATTGTTGAAATTTTTGTGCTTAAATATAATCTGCCTTTCTACTCCACTGTAAAATAAATTGATAAAATCGTATTTTTTCAGCTAATTGCCAATATCGTAACAATGTAAAGTAGTTTTCTAGTAATTTTGTATATAAGTGTCATCGAGCTTACGATTAAAATTTGTAATAACAGCTTATCACAATATAATATTGTATGTGAATTGTGTATGTAGATAGAATAAAGCAAAATAGAAGATTGATTTTTATGATTCATCCTCATACCAGCAAAAAAGCGTTACTGGTAAAAATATTTCAAACAGAGCAATTATATTTAAAAAAAGTTTCATTTACTTTCATTGCAATGTTCCGGAAATATGCCATTGAAAGATTTCAGACACATTCTGAATAACATTTCGACAATATTCCATAGAGATATTTCAAGTTTCAGGGCGAACCTTTTTACAATATTTCTAAAGAACATTTCCTCAACATTATATTGAAATATTTCAAAGGTCGGACATTATGTTGTTCCTGGAACATTTCTGTAATGTTTTTTGGGAATATTCCGAATGTTTCAGGGAAAAAAAGAGGAAAGCAAAAAATTAACATTCAAATTCTTAATTGAGAATTTTGTTAGTTTCGAAGTCAGGAATCACAACAGTTCAGTAGTTCAATTTTAGGAAAAGTAGGAGATTTCTTTTTTGAAAAAAAGGGAAAATTTGTTTCTTTTAAAAACACCAAGGCAATCAAAATTAATAAATAAAAAATTTTTATAAAAAAACTCAAATTTCATTAGCAAATAAAATAATATTGGCTGGAACTAAACCAGCAATTAAATCATAAAAATATTATCAGAGGCTCTATCTCTATAATATCCCAGAAAAAAAATTTGTATAATACTATTTTAACTGAAGTTAACAGAAGAGAAAATTCCGACAGCAAATATTTCTGAACAAAAAATTTGTCGATTAAAAATTAAAGACATATAAAAATTTTCGGCTGCTAATATTGTTGACAAGAACATAGACTTCTGAATTATGAAATTATCAAAATTTTAAATTTTCAAGAAATCAAATTCCCGAAATGAATCTGCTAAAATTCTCCAGATTCTTAAGAAATCCTCAAAAGTCTTACATTTCTGTCTAGAATTTTCAAGATTTTTTTATAATGTTTTACAATATTTTAAATTTTCCATTTGTAGATTCGTTCAATCTCCAAAAATCTTTAAAAATCCCCTAGAATCTTCAAGATTTTTTATAATGTTTTAAAATATATTAAATTTTCAATTTGTAGATTTGTTTAATTTCCTAAAATCCCTGAAAATCCTCTAGAAAATTAAAGATGTTTTATAATGTGAGATTTCCTGATTCTTCCAGAATCTTCTAAAACCCTTCAGCATTGTCTAGAACCTTTTAAAATTTCCCAAGATTTTTTAAAACTCTTACAGAGATATCCAAACTTTTTCAGAGTTCTAAAATCTTCAAAAACAGCCCTAAATCTATTCTGATTTTTCAAAATATTCTAGACTATTTCGGAATCTTTTAGCATTCTCAAAAATCTTTTGAATTCTGCCCTAAACTTCTAATATCTTCTAGACTCTTCCAAACTTTTTAAAAAGAGTTTCAAAAAGTCTACAGAATTTTAGAAAGGAAAAAAATAGGGGCATAGGGCACTGACCAGTAACACCATTACCACCACCATCCCTGTAATATTAATATTTAATATAAACCAATAATTAATTTAAGAAGATGGAATAAAGAAAGAAGGAAAAAAACAAAATTCAAATTCATTACTGAGAAATTCTCTAGTTAGAATTCTTTTATATGTAATTTTCCCCCTTCTACCCCTTTTTTATTCAATATTCCAATTAATTTGCCAAGAACAGAAAATTTAATTTAATTTTCCCCTTTTCTATTTTTCCATAAATGAAAACTTATGACATTCAAAAACGCGTGCCACAATATTAAAACCTTCCAGCATTGTCAAGAATCTTATAAAATTTCCCAGGATTTTTAAAACTCTTTCAGAGATATCTAGTCTTAATTAGAGTTCCAAAAGTTTTTAAAATCTTCAAAAACATCCCAAAATCTATTACGATTTTTCAAAATATTCTAGACTATTTCAGAATTTCTTAAAATTTTCAAAAATCTTTTGAATTCTGCCTAAACTTATATCTTTTATTCTCTTCCAGACTTTTTTAAAAGAGTTTCGAAAAGTCTACAGAATTTTAGAAAGATTTTGAAACGAGACCAAAAGATTCTTGAGGATTATGGGAGTCTTTTGCAGATTTTAGAAGGTTCTAAAAGGTTCTACAGAATTCTGGAGTCTAAAGTTTAGAATATTCTGGAGAACTCTAGAAAATACTGGAACAGTCTAGTATATTTTTTAAAACATTAAAGAATTTTAGGGGACTCTTTAAGATTCGATAAGATTTTTAAGATTTTAAAGATTCTAGAAAAAGCAAAAGATATTAAGGTAAATGTCCCAGTAATCGTGACTTTAGTCTCAGTAATCGTTTCGTCGTCAATCTTATTTTTTAAGCATTTATACTTGATTGTTATTGATTTTGATTATAAATAATGCTAAAGCTCGTTATTTTTTGTTACTAAATACTTTTTTAAAGATCTTTCATAATTATTTCTTTAGGTTTTATGTCAATTTCACGATTACTGAGACGGGTACGATTACTGGGACATCTACCTTAGACGGTTATGGAAAAGATTAGATTTTAAAAATTAAATTTTAAATTTTAAATTAAATTTTAAAAATCATGAAAAATTTTGGAAGCCAATGAAAGAGTCCGGAACATTTAGAGTCAGTTTAGAATGTTTTAGAAAATAATAAAAATTTGAGAAAAGTTTTGAAGTTTCCAGAAGATTCTAAAAGACTGTGAATCTCTGAGGTTTTAACATTGTGGTACGCGTTTTTTAAGGTCATAAGTTTTAAAAAAATACAAAAAAATAAAACATTAATTAAAATTATTAATTAAAATTAATTAATCAATTAAAATTATTTAATTCATAAAAATTTATTAATTTATTAAAATTATTAAAATTAATTAATGAATTAATTATTAATTAAATTAATGTATTAAATTAATTAATTATTAAAATTAATTATTAATTAATTAAAATTAATCGGATCTCTGAATAAAAAAGGGGAAAAAGGAAGAATCATTAGGTAAAACTCAAGTTACGCCGAAAAGATTTTAATATATATTACATTCAAAAAATCCTAATTATACATTTACGATGTAGCTCTACAAAATTTCATTTACCACATATATATGTATACTTGCTGAACATCTTTGTAGCATGGTGAAAACCGTTAATAAACTAAAATAAATAAAATTCTCAAAAATAGGGATTTTAGAAGATCTTGAGAAAAATAGGGGGGAAATTGGAGAAAAGGGAGAGAACGGGGAAAAAGAAGAATAGGGGACTGTGATCCCTGTAATATTAATAATCAATATAAACCAATAAGTAATTTAAGAAGATGAGAAAAAAGAGAGGAAAAGCAAAAAACCAAAATTCAAATCCTTCTTTGAGAATTCTATTAGTTTCGAAGATCAAATCGAGTTTTCTCACTATTTTCGGAAGAGGGGAAGAAAATGAAGAACAAAAGCCTCAACCTTGTGTAAAGAATTTCTCTCCATCCTTATTTGTGTCTGGGAAATTGGTCGATGAAGATGACTGCACATACAAGGATGAGTCACTAAGGGACTTTTTCAGTGGGAAGAGTTGCCTATCACAATGGAAAATCTCGAGAGATGTTTCCTACGCTTTTCTCGTGCTGCAAACGTCAAGCTGATAATATTATAATTATTCACTCCTTATCGGCTTTGGAGTCCTAATAGTTTAAAATTGATGAGCGAAAAGACGACGGTGCATTTTAAAATTTAGGTCGCTACGTGACACTATTTCATAGTATCTAGATTTTTTGGTGTCAAATCGAAATTCATGATTCTTGGAAAACTGTTTCAATTCTATAAATAAAAACTTTTGCTTTAAAATTTAATTTTTGATTTAATTTAAATTCAGCTTCGTTCAATAATTCACAATGAAATGCAGATTACCTCATGTTTAACGAGTTGGTACTTTTTGCACCAATCTTTATTTTTAGAACGAGCTGTGCGAGAAAATGGAACACGTTAAGGGTTTTGTTTGTAAAGAATTCATTACACAAACGATGTTATAGATATATAAGACACCAACTAGGAAAAAGGGAGAAAAGGGAGAAGATCAATGATAGTTGGGCAAGGGATGAAAAAGTTCTTGCTGCAGTAAAAAGAACAGATATTGATTGCTGTAAAAAATTAAAATGAAATCTCGTCTATCAATTGCTTTATCCAATTGGCTTATTTCACTTTACTCTGTACTTTTATTACTTCCAATATTTTTCAAAAATATCTTCCATTACTTTTCATTTTCCTCTATTATCTTCTCTTTGCTTTCTTTCCTTTTCGATCATTTCTTTTCTTTAATTTTCATCATTTCTTCTCTCTAATTTCTCTAATTTCTAAGCAATCAAAATTCCATCAGTTTATATGTTCTTTCGTTTTCTATCGAAAATCTTAATGGTATTTTTTATAACAAAATTTCCAAGAAGAGAAAAAGGGTCATGTATCATAATGGATTAAACCCGTTTGGTGAAAATAAATCGGAAGTCGATTTCCGCTTGAGAATCTGGATTTGCGAACCCATGTTCGAATAAGCGAATCTGCCTCGTGTGCCAAATGCCCCTGGGAATAGAAACGTGCACATTTTCGCACAGGCTCTGTTTACACGTGAGGGGTGATTCTGAATCGTCAGTCAATTTGCATCTCAATCTCGATTCCACGTGCAAATCTTTAATTCCATTTTATTATCTCTCAATTAATTAATTCTTTTCAAATTACTTTGCAAGTATTAAATTAAGACATTTGAAATTCCCTAACGCCGAGAAAAGTTAATTATGTTTCGAGAATTAAAATTAAATAATGACTAAATATCAGAGTGGGATACTGTGGCAGTAAAAGGTTAAGAGAGAGGGAGAGAGGTTGCTGGAAACAAATTGCGTTCTCACCCAGGGAGGGAGCATAATTAATGGATTAATCAAGTTGAGGAGAGGGAATTAGAACGGGATCTTGAATTAAAGCAGAATCTCGTCTCGTGAACACGCGGTTATACAATTTCTATAATACCGAAACATGCGTTTGTATATCCGAAAGCAGCCATTCAGAGTATTATGATAACTAGTATTATGAAACTAGAATTATTCAAGACGAGAGAATTGTACCGAGAGAGGAAACATAATTTCTGTCTAATTAAATTCAAGCAAATTCTAATGACAATTATATAACATTTGATATACACTCAGAAAAAAGTTTTCTACATTCAAAACAAATTTTTTAAAATCAAAAATAAAATTTTAACTTGAAAATAAGTTTCCTCTGAGTGTTAAAAATTATATAATAATTGCAGATAACAATTGGGTAAGAATTGCATAACAATTATTGTATATTAAGTTTTAAAGAATAGTGATAATTTATAAGAATTGTATTGTTTCTAATGTTTGATTTTTGATGGATGAGTGTAGAATTTTTTGCCCTAGTGGAGATTTTTCTCCGAATATACGACAGGGGATTAAAATAAGTGCAAGAACAAGCGAATCGCTTGCTTTGCGTCCTTTTATAAGATGAATGGTGTTTTCCCTTATAAATACAATCTAGCCGTGTCATCTGAAAATGGATTCTCTAGTGGTAAGCGAATCGATCAGGCTTAGATTCGAGAATCGATTCCAACTTTACTCCCCTTGGTCCTACTTTACCAAAGAGATGAGAACACTGATACATTCTATTTTTCAGAATCGGCAGGGATGCTTTTCCCCAATAAAAAAACTTTCTGACCTTTATAAGAAATTCTAAAGCCTTCATTACCTTTAATTGAAATATTATACATATTTTAAATAAGATATTATACGTATTTTAAATCAAATATTATACATATTTTAAATAAAATATTATACATATTTTAAATAAAATATTATACATATTTTAAATAAAATATTACACATATTGTAAATAAAATATTATACATATTGTAAATAAAATATTATACATATTTTAAATAAAATGTTATACATATTTTAAATAAAATATCATACATAATTTAAATAAAATATTAAGGACGATTGAAAAATTCTGACAAAAAGAATTTACGATGCTGTAAAATGCGCAAAAAAATTACCGAAAAATGAAATTCCTGACACTATAAAATTCCCAGCAGTTTATAATATTACCGAAATTTAGAATTACCGATGCTTTAAAATTTCCGACACTAGATAATTCCCGGAAAAGATTAAAAATTGTTTTAATAAATAAATAATTAAATAATTTTAATAATTTAATTTAAAATATTTTTAAAATACAGAATAACTTTAATAAATTTATTTATAAAATTATTATTCAAATTATTTATTTATGAAAATTTTTAAGTTTTTTTCCAGGAATTTTCTAGTGTCCGGAATTTAACAGCGTCGGTGATTTTACAATATTGTCAATTTTCTATCAGGAATTTTCAAATGTCGAAAATTTTCCATTTCTGGAATATTATGAACTGTCGGGAATTTTCTAGTGTCGGAATTTTACAGCGTTGGTGATTTTAAAATACTGACAATTTTTGTCTGGGGATTTTCAGGAGTCGGCACAATTTTCAATTTCTGTAATATTATAAACTTTAGAGAATTTTATACTGTCAGCGATTTTACAATGACGGAAATTTTATTTTTCGCGGATTTTGCAAATTCTCTTTATCATGATTTTTTAGTCGTCCCGATAATAATAATAATTTAATTAAAAATATTTTTAAAATACAAATAACTTTAGTAAATTTATTTATTAAATTGTTATTCAAATTATTTATTTATTTATTAAAACAATTTTTTATTTTTTTCGGCAATTTTCCAATGTCGAGAATTTTCTAGTGTGAGGAATTTGACAGCGTCAGTGATTTTATAATATTGGCAATTTTCTTTCGGAAATTATCCATTTACGGGAATTTTTAATTTCGGTAAAATTATAAACTTTCGAGAATTTTCTAATGTCGGAAATTTTCCAGTATTCGAGAATTTTATATTGTCGGCGATTTTATAATGTCGGGAATTTTATTTTTCGGTAATTCTGCAGTGTCGGGAATTTCCTTTGGCGGAATTTATTAGTCGTCCCAAATATAACATATTATTTAAATAATTGATAATTGCTCTTCTAGAATCCAGAGAAGAAACTGAACACTCTATTTGTAAATTCACGAAATTCTCTGCAGATTCATCTTAGAAATTAGCTAAAGAACATTTAGAAATTTGAATTATTTCGTCAGTTATTGAAATTTTTTAGAAAAAATAGAAAAATGCCCTATTTTTACAATATAATTTCTTACGGAATTGACAAAATTACTTCAAGCTGAGCTTATTTACTTTAGAATTTTGGTATATTCCGGGCCATTTCAAGAAAAATTAATTCATTCCATATAATACAAAAAACTGGTTATTTTTATATAATTCCTAGGGTTTCTCAATGAATTATTATTATAAAAACATAAAATTGAAGTAAATTTTGTAAAGCTAAGACAACTAAGATTTATTTGACTGAAAATAAATATCTCGCGATAAAAAGTGCAATTTCTTAAAAATTATCAATTCAATTTAGAATAAAATAGAAATATATTGATCCTACTTGACCAAAGAGATGAGAGCACTAATGCATTCCATCTTTCAGAATTGACAGGTATCCTTTTCCCCAATAAAAAAAAAAAAAACTTTCTAACCTTTATAAGAAATTCTGAAGCCTTCATTGCCTCCAATTAAAATATTATACATATTTTAAATAAGATATTACACATATTTGAAATAAGATATTATAAATATTTTAAACAAAATATTATACATATTATAAATAAAATGTTATACACATTTTAAACAAAATGTGTATGATTTCTAAATATTTTAAATAAAATATTTGGACCGACTGAAAAATCCCGAAAAAAAATTTATGTCGCTGCAAAATTCCCGAAAAAAATTGCCGATAAATAAAGTTCTCGACATTGTAAAATCGTCGACAATAAAAAATTCTCAACACTAGAAAATTCCCAACAGTTTATAATATTACTGAAATTTAAAATCACCGACGCTTTCAAATTTCTGACAGTAGATAATTCCAGAAAAAAATATAAATTGTTTTAATAAATAAATAATTTAATAATTTTAATAATAATTTAATTTAAAATATTTTTAAAATACAGAATAACCTCAATAAATTTATTTATAAAATTATTATTCAAATTACTTATTTATGAAAATTTTTAAGTTTTCTTCAGGAATTTTCCAGTGTCGGGAATTTTACAGCGTATGTGATTTTAAAATATTGTAACTTTTCTATCGGGAATTTTTAAGTGTCGAAAATTTTCAGTTTCTGTAATATTATAAACTGTCGGGAACTTTATATTGTCGACAATTTTACAACGTCAGAGATTTTATTTATCGGGTATTTTGCAAATTTCTCTGTCGTGTTTTTTTAGTTGTACCTTCAATAATAATTTGATTAAAAATATTTTAAAACTAGAGTATAACTTTAGTAAATTTATTTATTAAATTGTTATTCAAATTATTCATTTATTTATTTATTAAAACAATTTCTTATTTTTTTCCAGCAATTTTCCGATGTCGATAATTTTCTAGTGTGGGAAATTTGGCAGCGGCGGTGATTTTATAATACTGACAATTTTCTTTCGGGAATTTTTCAGTGTCGAGAACTTTCAATTTCGATAAAATTATTAACTGTCGGGAATTTTCTAGTGTCTGGAATTTTCCAGATTTCGAGAATTTTGTATTATCGGAGATTTTATAATGTCGGGAATTTTCTTTATCGAGATTTTTCAGTCGTCCCAAATATTACATATTATTTTAATATATTATTTAAATAATTGATAGTTGCTCTTCTAGAATCTAGAAAAGAAATTGAACACTCTATTTTAACATTCACGAAATTTCCTGCAGATTTATCTTTAACATTAGCTAAAGAACATTTAGAATTATTTCGTCAGTTATTGAAATTTTTTGAGAAAAATACAAAAATGCCTTATTTTTACGATATAATTTCTTACGGAATTGACAAAATTACTTCAAGCTGGGCTTATTTACTTTAGAATTTTGTTATCTTCCGCACTATTTCAAGAAAAATTAATTCCATAAAACTTGTTACTTTCATATAATTCCCAAGGTTTCTCAATGAACTATTATTATAAAACCATAAGATTGAGGTAAATTTTATAAAGCTAAGACAATTAAGATTTATTTGACTGAAAATAAATATCTCACGATAAAAAGTGCAATTTCTCAAAAATTAAGAATTCAATTTAGAATAATATAGAAATATTGATGTAAGAATATAATTCAGAAATAAGTGGAATCTTGCGAAATGAAGATAGCTCTTGACTCTTGAATCTTCAAAGAAATCTACGAGATTGAAGTACTAAAGCATTGTCATTACAATACTTTTCATTAATGGTTTTCCTCCATCTCTTGGGAAAGATTTGGCGAAAGTTCAAGAGACAAAATCCTTCTTGTAACTAACGTCGCAGTACGAATGCAACCATTTCAAGGAATGAAAACATCTTTCACTCGCATTGGTATAATGATGCCCTCGACAATTCGCGAATTCGGATGGAAAAGTTTTATTGTCTGCTACAGACGATTTTCATCTCGCCCATAGGATATCGAATCACACTTTCGAGGACGATCGAATGTCGATTTAATACTCCATTCCCCTCAATTGAGTGTATTGTTTCAACAAGTACTAATACTTTTTTTTATTCAATTGGAAATTGAGACATTACTGTACATTTTTTAAGAAAAAGAGGCACTTTTGAAATATTCTGGTGTAAGAAATTAAAAACTTTTCAGTTAATGAAAAGAGTATTCGAATTCGAATAAAGTTTCTGCAGAAAAACAGAATGAAATCAAAAAAAAAAATCAAGAAAAATCCAACGGGCCACTGAGACAATTTAGAACTCTTTCAGTTCTTCTTTTTGTTTTCTTTTTACTTTTAGTATCACGTATTTACCTGCAAATTTCTTTTCATTTACACTCTATTGCCATGGAATTTAAAGCAGGCGAGAAAATCAGTTTTTTTTGCTTTCGTCGTCGTTCGTGACCAAATGCTTTGCCAGGTGCATTACGAAATAGCCACTCTCGTAGTCATCCTTAAAAACCTAATTTCTGGAATGTATCCAACGAGATTTGCGGCCTTTGCGAACGGCAGGATTTCTTTTTCCTTTTTTTTTTGCATCACAATAAAATAAAGCTGAACTTCGTGAATCCTTTCAAATTCCATTTTCATCGTTGCATTTTATTTTCGAACCTTCTTTCCTCGAATTATTTCTCTTTCCAGTTTGCACTAACTTTTCGACTACTTTTTAAAACTATTTTCAAAGTGCAAAATCAATTTTTATAATAACAAATTAAGAAGATTTTTTATGCCATTCTTTGTATTTTTGTATGTTTTTTGTACATTTCTATTTTTATAAATTTTTAATGTCTAAATTCGAACAGTTTTAATGTTGAACAAGTATAAATTTGGACGCTAATAAAGTTAAGGGCCTTCAAATTTAAAGAAAACTAAAATTTACAAGTTTCCAATAAAAAATCAACCCACCTGTGAACGTTACGTTCTTCTATAAACCTTATTGACTCTTCGCGAAATCCAATTCTTGTTTTCAGCACGAAATCCTCTTCGTCCAGGAAATTCGAAACCGGAAGTGGTAATCGATAATCCAGAACAATTGTTTCGAACGCGACTCATCTGGATTGATTTTTTGCGAGTGGAATTAATGTCAGGAGGTCGAATATTTCGAACGGACAAACGGGCCAATGAGAAAGTCTCGATGGAATGATCGCAGGGACTGTTGATTCGAATTCGACCAATCATCTTTCACAATCGAGACACTTTTGTTCATCATAAATCACCAAAAAAGGACAGAACATAAAATAAATAAAAAAATAACTGAGAAATTTAAGTAATAAAGAAAATTTGTTAAATGAAAAGAATTAAGTCTTTCAAGATTCAAGTTGATATTGTTGACACTTCACATCCTGTCTCATGTCTATTGAAGTTTCCACTTTCAAACACTTTTTAATCACGCACTTTAAGGGCTTCTTCAACACTTTTCAAGTGCGTGGATTGTTTCCTTGACGTGTGAGATATTATAGGTGGTCTTCGATCAAAAGCTTACCCAGTTTTTAAAACAATGGGATAGACTTCCAAGAAAGGTGCTAAAATCTCTTACAAGCTTTCAAAATTTGACGATCGATAAAATAGTTACATAAGTGTTTTTATTATTCATTATTTTTAAATCTACTCTGATTAAAAATATCTTTTAATTTTACTGATGAAATATTTATTATTCATATTTATTAATTCATAAAAATTTTGAAGATTTGATAGTCATTTAAACTGAATACTTTCTTGTACACTTTCAATTTTTGGATTTAATTTATTTTAAAGTTAAGATTGTTAAAAAAAAGAACCGTTTTAGATTTGAAAAACTGAACATTCCAAATTGATGCTGATAAAATTTGGACCTGGATTTTTAAAAAAGGGAAAAGTTAAGGGCCGAAGTTAATTTTATCTTAATTAATCACGCACTTTATCACTCTTCAAACTTAGAAACCGTTTTTAAAAAAGTTATCCACTCAAAGAACCGGTTAATTCGAATTTGAAAGGAAAGTTTTGGCGGGAAATTCAAATTCTCCTCTTGGAGAAGAATGACAAACTTTCCCTCTCGGTTTTGTCTTGACCGAAAATGGGAACGTTCACTCTGGCACTTTCATCGAAATTTCAACCCGGAATTGTCGATTGCGCACAGAGGGTTGAAATTTTTGCGCGTGACTGTACAGGAACATTCGAAAAGTGGCAGTCGCAAGGATGTCCATAGGACAGAAACGACGCCAGTTGCCAGGACTTTTGGAACACGCAGACACGGAGGAGGCGAAGGCCAGACTGCTGCACCACCCTGGAATCAATACGTCAATCGTCCCTCCGTTGGGAAAAACGATATCGGATAGAGAATGAGGAGAGGGAGGAAAAAAAGGAAAAAGAAGGGAGAAAAAGAGTAAGGGGATGAGATGAGAGCCAGTGTGAGGAAAAGGCAACTTGAGAAAAGGAGGACGTCTGCCTGGTCCAGAGGGTCACACAGTGGGGAAAAAAGTACCTTTTTTGGAAAAAAATTGCCCGGCAGTGCAACTCTCAACCGATTTTTATGGATTTTTTTAAAAACACGAGCGTAAGGCTTTCAGGTATAACGAGTAACTGCGGAAAATTCACTTCGACAAAAGCAAAAATTTTTATTTAACAACAAAGTTGAATTTTTGTTAACTTCTGGGATATACCATTTTTTTAAGGTTTTCAAGGGTATGTGATACATAATGATGTCACAAATTATCGAGCGATTTTTTATTTATATTCAGCGGTTTATTGAGAGAAAAATGCAAATATAATGCTGAAATTTGAGGAAATAATAAGTAATATATCAAGGAATCGATGTCTGGTGCGTTTCAGTTTTTACTTTCAAAACAAATTATTTTTGAACATTGTTTTGTTTCAAAATAAAAGCTGAAATGCACCAAACATCGATGCCTAAATATATTCTTTATCATTTCCCAAAATTTCAGCATTATATTTGTATTATATTTGCATTAGATCACCTTTGGACCTCTAAAAATAAAGTGATTTTTGTGATTTTCTTTGACGAAATAAAAAACTATTGAGTAATTTAAAGTTACGGGCCTTATTGTTTATAAAAAATTGTCTAATAGTACATTTCGATACGTGTGTGAGAGGTGAGTATTTAGCGCACGAGACGTTTCTCGCACGAGCGAAGCGAGTGAGAAAAGTCAAGTGCGCTAAAAATCACCTTTCACACAAGTATCGAACAATATTTTATACCACGAGAGCCGAAAAATCATATCAAAGTTGAGATTTTGAGGTTAGAGTGGTATAAAATAATTTTTTTTAATTCTCTAATTTGGCGGCGGTAGACCCATCTAAGTTGCAGTAATGTTTTTAGAGAACGTCTGCGGCAGGAAATCTTAAAAATCTAACTTTGCATCTGGAATAAAAAACCAAAAAAAATCTTAAAGTAGATAAGATTGCTCAGTGAAATACCCAAGATTATTACAAAATATTGATTTTTATGGAAATGGTGACCATTTGAAGTGAAAATTTGATTTTTTGAAGAAAAAAAGCGACACTAAAAGCTTTATAAAATTGTCAATTTCCAACCAATCTCAAAAATCTTGAGTACTTCACTGGGCAATCTTATCTTCTTTAATAATTTTTTTGGCTTTTTGTTTCAGATGCAAAATTGGATTTTTAAGATTTCCTGCCGCAGACGACCTCTAAAAAAATAATACTGCAACTTGGATGGGCCGTACCACCCCCAAATTAGAGAATTAAAAAAAATTATTTTAGACACTTTTTTAATGAATAATAAAGCCCTTAACTTTAAATAACTCAACAGTTTCTCATTTCTGAAAAAAAAATCATAAAGATCACTTTTTTTAGAGGTCCAAAGGTGATCTAACCCCTTAATAAACCCGCTGTATACAAATAAAAAATCGGTCGGTAATTCGTGACGTCATTATTTTATTTTATTTTATTTTAAACATTCAACGGGCAACGCCCTTTATTACATATGAAAAAGTATCACATATGTATACTTATGTATCACATACCCTTAAAGTAACTAAAAATGTCTTGCCAAAGATTCTTGCTGTCATATTTTTCAAACTAACAAAAATTATTAATTTTCATAAATAATTTTTATTAAAAAATTCACATTTTGACCATTTTTACATGAATAGGCTTAATTTTTTTGTGGATTTTAACTTAAAATGTGATTCTACAGACTCCTTGCTGTCATATTTTTAAAATAAAAAAACTATTAATTTTTATAAATTATTTTGATTAACAAATGCACATTTTGCACATTTTTACATGAATAGGCTTAATTTTTTTGGAAAACTAGCTTAAAATGTCTTGCTACAGACTCGTTGCTGTCATATTTTTCAAACTGAAAATAATGAATCGTATAAATAATTGAGTTTCATTCAATTTGAAACTATAACAGCAAGGAGTTATTTGGTGGACACATTTTAAGTTGATTGTATAAAAACAA
Organism: Euceroptres primus; assembly: GCA_037177015.1. Classification (NCBI taxonomy): domain Eukaryota; kingdom Metazoa; phylum Arthropoda; class Insecta; order Hymenoptera; family Figitidae; genus Euceroptres; species Euceroptres primus. Next base: position 17,107 of record JBAGKK010101380.1, read on the forward strand.
TTAAGCCTATTCATAAAAAAGGTCAGAATGTGCATTTGTTTATAAAAATGATTTATAAAAAGAAACAATTTTCGACAATTTGAAAAATGTGACAGCAAGAAGTCGTTGGCAAGACATTTAGGGCTAATTCCATAAAAAATTAAGACTATTTATGTAAAAGTGGTCAAAATGTGCATTTGTTAAAAAAACTGTTTATAACAATTTATATTTGTTTTCAGTTTGAAAAATATGACTGCAACGAGTCTGTGGCAAAATTAATAATTATTGTCAGTTTGAAAAATATGACAGAAGGAGTGACACTTTTCAAATTGACGAAAAACGTTGCTTTTTATAAATAATTTTTGTAAAAAAATGCACATTTTGACCATTTCTTCATGAATAAGCTTAATTGTTTTTATAGAATCAACTTAAAATGTTTTTCCAAAGATTTCTTGTTGTCACATTGTTTATACTGACAAAAACTGTTAATTATATAAACACATTATATAAACACATTATATAAATAAACATTAGTTTATATAAATCGTTTACATAATTGACAGTTTCGATCAATTTGAAATTATAACTGCAAGGAGTTATATTGTGCACACATTTTAAGTTGATTCTATTAAAACAGTTAGGCTTATTCATTAAAAAAGGTCAAAATGTGCATTTGTTTATAAAAATTATTTATAAAAAGGAGCAATTTTCGACAATTTGAAATATATGAAAACAAGGAGTCCTTGGCAAGACATTTAAGGCTAATTCCATAAAAAAAGTAAGCCTATTCATGTAAAAGTGATCAAAATGTGGATTTCTTAATAAAAATTATTTATAAAAATTTATAATTGTTTTCAGTTGGAAAAATATGACAGCAACGAGACTGTGGCAAAATTAATATTTTTTGTCAGTTTGAAAAATATGACAGCAAGAATCATACTTTTCAAATTGACGAAAAACAATGCTTTTTAGAAATAATTTTTATAAAAAAATGCACATTTTGACTATTTTTCATGAATAAGCTTAATTGTTTTTCTAGAATCAACTTTAAATGTTTTGCCAAAGATTTCTTGCTGTCACATTGCTTATGCTGACAAAAACTGTCAATTATATAAGCAATTTTTTGAAACAAATGCACATTTTCACCATTCTTTCATAAATAGGCTTCATTCTTTTTGAGGAATCAACTCGAAATGTTTTGCCAAAGATTCCTTGCTGCCATATTTTTTATAGTGACAAAAACTGTTAATTATGTAAACAATTTGTATGAACAAATGCACATTTTCACCATTTCTTCATGAACATGCTTCATTTTTTTTGCGGAATCAACTCGAAATGTTTTGCCAAAGACTCCTTGCTGTCATTTTCATACTGAAAAAAACTGTGCTTTTAATAAATAATTTTTATAAACAAATGCAAATTTTGACTTTCTTTCATGAATAAGGTTAATTGTTTTTGTAGAATCAACTTAAAATGTTCTATCAAAGATTTCTTGCTGACACATTGTTCATACTGACAAAAACTGTCAATTATATAAACGCATTTTATAAACAAACACATTTGTTTATTGTTTATTGTTTTCAAGTATTTTTAAACATTTCAAGAGATTGTAAAGATTTTAAAGGATTTCAAAAGATTTCAAACAAATTTTTAAAGATTTTAAGAGGCTTCAAGAGATTTTAAAAGATTTTAAAGCATTTGAAGAAATATCAAAAGAATGGCAAACGGATTTTAAGAAATTTTAAAGAACAAAAGATTTTTAGAAATTTTAGACTTTTTAAAAAATTTCAGAGATTTTAATCGACACAAAGGAATTTAAAAAGATTTTAAGTGACTTCAAAAGATTTCTAGAGATTTCAAGGGAACACAAAAGATATCAAGAGATTTTAAAGGATTTCCAGAGATTTAAAGTTATTTGAAGATATTTTAAGATTTAACCTGATTTTAAGAGTGAACAACTCTGCTAGATAAAATCCCTTAAAATCTTTTAGAATCTCTTGAAATTCTTTTAAATTCCTCAAAATCCAATGAAATCTCTTGAAATTCCTTAAAACCCCATGAAATCTCTTAAAATGCCTTGTAATTTCTGAAAAATCGATGAAATACCTTGAAATCTCATGAAATCCCTTCAAGTTACTAAAAATCTTTTGACATCCATTGAAATTTCTGAAAATTTTAAGAAATATTTTGAAATCACTTCAAATTCCTTAAAATCTTATTTAATCTCTGGAAATTCCTTGAAATCCGTTAAAATCCCATAAAATTTCGTGAAATTCCTTAAAAATATATAAAATCCAAAAAAATATTTAAAATCTAGCTGGATTTTTGATAGACATTCTGGAATTTCCAGGAACTACACTGGTGAAATTCCTGAAAAGTTAAAAATATCTTTTGAAATCCTTGTAAAATCCTAAAAATTCCAAAAAACTGGTTAAAATTCATTGAAATCTTTTTAATCCTTCGAGTTTTCGGAATTACTTTTCAATACTTTAAAATCCTTACCCCATTGAAATTTCTTTAAACCCCTTGAAATTCTTTAAAAATCCATTAAATCTTTTTAAATCCCTAGATATCTCGCGTAATTTTTTAAAAACCTTTGAAATTAGCGTGTAATTCAATATTTTTCCACATATATTTCACAAAACTTTCAGCTTTTCATTCCCATAACTTCAACATTTTCATCCACATAAAATCTTGTCCACTTAAATATAAAGTTCGTATTATAAAAAATCCCTGATTTTTACAACTTTGTTTTTAAATCCCTGACTTCCCCTGGGAAACAAACTACCCTGACTTTTCCATGATTTCCAGTTTTCCCTGTTTTTCGGGCAACTTGTTATCAGTACCTCTAAAAAAACCTAAATATCAGACCGAAACTCATAATTTTAATCTAAAATTCATAAAAATGGCATTATTAAATTGTCAGTAAAATCAGCAGCAGATTTTTAAGAGTTTCCTTTTGTGTGATTAAGTTTTTAATTATTTTAAGTAAAAAGAAAGCCCCTCTCGAGTGGAGATTAAACGGTTAAATTTTAACCAGATCCTCTGCTTGGATCTCGAAAGGGAAAGTTGAGAAAATTTAATGACATTTTCCTGATTCACGTGTGACAAAATGGCATACATTTGTCGGGCTCTTTCCCGCACGGATTTCCTGCTTTCAAACGCCGAGTCAACCTGTCAAGTACCACCCCTTCAGTTCTCACGTGGGCATTGAAAAGTTCTCACATTGATGTCGTTATTCATCCGACAGCAAAAAAAAACCATCTCAAATATTGTAAAATAATATATTTCAGAAAGAAAGAACCATTTTTTAACTATCCTGAATTTTTCTCATCTCAAGTACATTTTAAACGAATAATAATAAATATTTCATAATAAATATCCACTAATAAATAAAGTAATTTTATAAATTTACAGTTTCCAAATTTTCTTGACACTAAAGGTAAAAGGAACTGTGGAAGTGTTCAAATTTAGATTCTTTCAAAATTAGAAGCGTTCCAATTTGATTTCCTCTCGAAAATTTCAAATTCTTATATAAAAATTTAAAAACCAAGGTAAAAACTTTCCAATTTGAAAGCTTTCAACTTGGTTTGTAAATTTAAAATTGTTCCATAAAAATTTTAAAACCAAGTTAAGCTTTCAAATTTTTTAAAGAAGTTTTAGTACTCTCCAATTTGAAAGCTTTTAAATTGGCTTTTAAATTTTTACGGAAGAATATGAAATTTTTTGGATGAATTCAAGTTGGAACACTTCTAATTTTTAAAATATCTAAATTTAAACAGTTCTAATGTTACTTTTAACTCCAGTGCCAAAAAATTTGGAAAATTTTAATTTATTCAAAGTAAATTACTTCAGGTACTTTAAATCGTAAAAACTAGATATGGAATGCATACTAATTTTGGGTCGATTAAAGAGAAGCTACGTTAGACATATTTGGTTGAAACTACAAATACTTTAGTTCTTTTATACAATTATCACAATTGAATCAATTTTCAGCCTAAAGTAAATGAATTTTTAACAAAAATGAATTTTAAACTAGAACAAATGAATTTTCAACTAAAATAAATGAGTTTGAAACTAAAGCAAATTAATTTTCGACCAAAATAAATGAATTTCTGACAAAAATAAATGAATTTTCAACCAAAATAAATAAAACGAGAAATTTCTAACAATGCTTCTAAAATCAGGGAATTATGATATCCAGGAGGAAATTTCATGTTGAATTATTATGTGCACTTAATCTCCAAATATTGCATTGAAGTGATATATGCACAATTGCGCAACTTTGGCAGGTATTTGAGCTGCGAATAAACTACGACCTGTATATACAAGAAGCACTTAGAGTTGACACTAAATTATACACAACGTCACGTACTCAGTGTGCTATCAATCTATCACATATTGTAAATTGTGTGCAACTCACCCATAAAATCTCGACACAATCTCTTGTTTGTCAATCTGATTAGTGCAAAGTTGCCACTACACTGTTCAAGAGGCCTGAATTGTGTTACATTATCTAATCGAAATTTAAGATTATTATAATTCACATGCGGAATAATCAAATAAAACAATATAATTCAGAAACTAATTTGAATTCAGAAATAAACTTTTAATTGTTATAAAGATATAATTTTTATATTCAGGAAATTAAGAGAGCCCAATTTTAAGTGGGAATGTGAAGCAAAAAGAATTGAATTTGGAAAATTCAGTTCAAATTTCGAAGATTTAAAATGAAAAGTATATTTATCTGTTGAACGTTTAGATGATTTAATTTATTTCAATTTTCAGTGATACCATTTGAAAGCTATTCAAAATATTCAAACTATTCAAACTATTCAACTACTCGAAAGCATTCAAATTTGAACGGTTTCAAAAATTAAAAGAGTTTCAATTTGAGTTTAAGATTCAAGCACAAAAATATCCTTGCTTTAAAAAAAACATTTATTTCTAAATCTAATTTAAAGGCATACTTTGAGCAATATTTATAGTTAGAATAGTCTGGTATAATAATTTAAGAACAAGTTAATTAGAACGATAAGTGTACAAGTTATAACGATCTGAAAACTTTATGAGGTTAAGTTTTGAAGTTAATGGGTGATTTCACGAAAATAACGAGCAAACAAAATCGGCACAATGGAGTAAGACTTTTCAGGGTCAGACTTACGTATACTAAGGAGACGATTTCTGGGATAAAATCACATCTCCTATTCTCAGAATTGCAGGATCTCTATTAATTTCTACTCGTGCAAAACCAGATTGTTCTTCGTTAAAGTTTAAACCTGTACTTGACGTGAACTGAAATTTCTGCTTAGTGTGTGCACAAGAAACCAAGGATTAAATAGTTTGGATAATGAGCCACCATTAAAACCAAATTGCCAGTCGAAGTGCTTTTTCCAGACATTATAAAACCTCTTGCAAAAGTTTCTGTCACAACATTAGGCCGATAAAGTAATTAAGAACGTAAAGTATTATTAAGTCAATTGAACGATTTAATAATTAAACTTTACTGACTTTTAATTTTCAGTGCTTTTTGACTTAAAATTTAGTAGTTTCTACGAATTTATTTTAAAATTTCAGGGCTTTTGTTTTGCTTAAAAGCAAGAATTTTATGAAAAATATGAAGGAATTTATTTTTAAAAACTGGGAATTTAAAAAAAATTGACTTAGCAAAGTGTTTTTGCGTGTCTTTCTTATAGAATGTCAAATCCCCAGTAGTCACGTCCGATTATGGTCAGACGAAGGACATCCCCTCACAGTAGTGCAAGGACGCACTTGTCAGACTGGCTCTGAACCTTCATACATAAAAAAAAAACCATAAATTTCCAAAGCTCTCGTGACATTTTTTATAACACCATTTGCACTCTCATAAATCGAAAACCTTTTTGAACAATCTTGAAGCTATTAAAAGTAATAAAACAAGTAGGAAACATTTTAGAGCAACATTATTTAATTAAGACGTACTTTTCACGTTTTGCTCAAATATTTATAGAGATAATCAGTATCGTTTTTAAAAAAAGATTTTAAATATTATGAATATTAAGTAACTCTGAATGTTTATAAAATAATTAATTTAAGTAAAAGATAAGTAGTTTTCAGTTTTTTGCAGAAAAAAATCCTGAATTTAAGATATAAATGAAAATGTGTATATTGCGTCATGAAGGAGAATGAAAGACGTATAAGACCATAGGAAAACGGAGGAATGTGTGTCGACGATTCATAATAAAATTCCTGCTACTATGGAAACAGCAATTAATGTACCGGATGAGCAACGAACCGAAAGTTCTGCATGAGGCACAGTATGTTACAGTCATGAACAATTCTCTTCACATACGTTCCCAGTTTATTGTGCATTTTAGCTTTTGAAATGTTTTCAAATAAAAATAATAAAACCTAAAGTAATAAGCGGGACAGAATATTAACCGTTTATATTTTTTTTACTATAATTATTTTCTACATAAAATAACTTGGTTTTGTTTAAAGAATGTTGCATTATCCATTGATAATTACGTTGCACAACAAATATTATTTTTTTAAAAGATTTTGACACTGAAAAATGGACCTGCTTTTAAATTTTCAGAGAAAAACTCGTTTATTCCTTTTTTAAAGACATTTTTGCTAAATTTATTTTAGGGGTATGTTTTGAAATGAAAGATTGAATTAGTATCGTGGTTTTTCATCTAATTACTGAAATGTTTCTCTTTTTAAAATAATTAAATATTTGTAATATATTCCAAATTTTTGGAAAGAATCAAAATACTAGAAAACACTTTGTAAAAAGTTATGTTTGAATGGGAATATAAATAATTTGTGACAGGGTGTTAAATATAACCTAGTCGATTTTTTCCCCTGTTCTCTCCTGCATTATGAAAATTTTCTCTTAAAAAAGACCTCTTAATTCAAGTCATGCACTCAGGCCTCAGAGAAATAATTTTATTGAATTTTTTACCTGCAGTTAAGAGAAATTTAATTTTGAGGCATTTTTAAATTAAAAATAAAAGAAAAAAGGAAAAAATGTTTAAAAACTGCAAATCTAAATTTTCAATTATGTACGAGTAAATTTTGAAGTATTAAATATAAAAAAAGTCCGCAACTCCATTTCGAACGTTTTATATTTTTTTTAATATAAAACTTTTATAAATTTTGAAAAGTACTAAATATAAAAAAAGTTCATTTGAATTTTTTATATTTTGAAAAGTACTAAATGTAAAAAAGTCCATTTGAACATTTTATATTTTGAAAAGTACTAAATATAAAAAAGTCCATTTTCAAAGTTTTATATTTTTGAATATTTATTATTTATTTATTTAATATTTTTTGAATATATAACTTTTATAAGTTTTGAAAAGTACTAAATATGAAAAAAGGCCAAAACTCAATTTTGAACGTTTTATATTGTTGAATATTTATGATTTATTTATTAATTTTATATTTTTCGAATATAAAAATTTTATAAGTTTTGAAAAGCATTAAATATAAAAAAGACCACAACTCAATTTTGAATGATTTATATTTTTTTAATATAAAACTTTTATAAATTTTAAAAAGTCAAGCCTCTTAATTTCCAAAGATTTGAAAAAAAACATGCAAGAATAGATGAAAGCATTCAATTTTCAAAAAACCATTTATTTCATTTTCCTAAAGAATATAATTTTTTAAAATCTAAATTTTAAGTTTTTGTTATTATACTTATAATTTGAGTATTTTGTGAAAATTAAATACACTTGTAATTTATTTGTGGAATTTTTTAAATGATGTTTTATTTAATCTATTTTCAATAAATCCACGAAGGGTTTTTGATACATAATGATGTCACGAATTACCGACTGATTTTTTACTTATATTCAGCGGGTTTATTAAGAAAGCAATGTAAATACACTGTAAACAATTGTTCGGAAATTTTTCCGAAAAAAGTTTGCCAACTTATAACCCGAACATTTTGAAATTTTTCCTAATGCATTCGGAAATAATTTCGAATTGTAGTTGGAGATTTATTTACACAATTTCCTAAGCTTTACGAAAAATTTACTAACTTTTCGGAAAATGACCAATATATTCGGAAAATTTTTCAATATTCTCGGAAAAATTACCCATTTTTGCTCGGAAAAACGCATATCCGACCTTTTTCGGAAAAATTTCATACTACTTAGTCTTGAAAATTTCTAAAATTTTTTAGTGTATAATGCTGAAATTTGAGGAAATAATAAGGAATATATAAAGGAATCGATGTCCGGTGTGTTTAAACCTTTATAAAAAAAAAATTATTTAAAAATTTTTTTTCGCAATAAAAACTGAAACGCACCAGATATCGATGCCTAAATATATTCTTTATTATTTCCCAAAATTTCAGCATTATATTTGCATTTCTCTCTTAACAAACCCGCTGAATGTAAACAAAAAATCGGTCGGTAATTCGTCATGTCATTATGTATCACGTACCCTTAAGAAAAATCAAAAGATCCATCCTACTCCAAAATGTTAAAATGCAAAATATAATTCCACTCAAAATATTTCTGCTTAAGGGAGCTTCACCGACAAATTGCTGAAGCGAGATATTAGTTTCTAAAGTTTTGTTTAATAATTAGAGTCAAATGACTTAGTAAACGATACTTTAACTGTTATTCTAAACTATTATACTACCCTAATTCACTGCATCATGTGGTAATTAATATTTCAGTTTAATTACTACTTTAAAATGTTTATAGTTTTCAAATTTTTTAGTTCGAATTTATTATAATGTCGAATGTATTTAAATATTAAAAGTTTTCCTTCAAAACACTTTTAAATCTAGAAACTTTATATTATATTAATGTATTTATTGTATGTATGGGACGTTCCACGTCAACCGGGACAAAGCATTTGCCAAAATTCTTCTCAACCGATCAAGACGTTTGAGGGCTCAAAATCTTCGTCTCGACGT
>JBAGKK010101594.1:8644-25989 GCA_037177015.1 Euceroptres primus
AACAAATTGTTTTAAACAAAACAAAAACAAATTGTTTTAAACAAAACAAAAACAAATTGTTTTAAACAAAACAAAAACAAATTGTTTTAAACAAAACAAAAAAAATTAGCAATTGTATACAATTCTCAATTGAATTCGTTTTCTAAAATTTCTAAAACTGTAAATTACAACTTTTTGTTAATTTCGCAATAACTCGGTTGGAGGAAAGAATATAAAATTAGGAATTGTATGAAAAGTAAATAATATTTTAATTGCAAGGTAGTGTAAAATTTGCAATGGATCAAGATTTTGTAAGAAACTTTTTTATGAACTCGGATCTTATTGCAAATAAGTAACATTACTGTTACTCACTTCTCAACTAACGCAATAAAGTTTTATAATCTGCTAGAAGGTCCATTACGAACTGACATTGTACATCATGATAATGAATATAAATACCTGACATAAGTAAATTCAATACGTACATTAAACACATGAATATTCATTATACATGTATACACTTACACATACAATGCGGTAGATATTCGTCGGTATCTCAACTAACGGGGGTTCTAAATTAAGAAACCTCTAGCTTACGTTTAATTCTAACGGCATATCACACTGGAGTACGGATTCCATTCGAAGGACAATTATATTCTGAGAATATAATGCTCCATTGAAAGATACGCATAATAGTCCGCTACTTGTGTACAAAAGAAACTAATGAGCCTCTGCAGAAGATAGCACGACATCTTCAACACGATAGAAACTCTTAAGCAATTGGAGACATGTTCGAGTGCAATTAGAATCTCTTTTCATTCATAGACATTTTTCGCTTTTTAGACATTTTTCAGTGGAAAAAAATTTAATTACAGTTGAAAATGTTATCGGAACACTCAAATTGTTTTGTTTAAATAGTTAGAAGTGTTTTTAGTTGCTTGAAAGTTTAACTTTCAACGTTTAGTTTTCATCCAACAAGAAAAAAACTCGAAGCTTTTACACCTCATTGTGTCCATTATTTATAAGTCCAATTGGTCCCCAGGGGCAATATATAGGCAACCTGGAATACCGCGATACCTGAATTGCATCGAAAATGCAAATATTTCACCAAAAGGTCAGGGTTCCCTGGGTATAGGTAAGTGGGGTTTGGAATTGCAAACCCACAGTGTGCGAAAGCATATCAATTTTATTTTCCTTTTCCTTTGACTTTCTGTAGTCGAAGAGAATTATAATCAAAAAAAGTTTATAGTGCCAATGTCCACCCACGGTCGAAGAAAGTTGATAACGGAACTGCGAGAGGTAAAAGTTCCATTTTATGAAGACTTGACAAAAAGAGTAGATGGGAAGATTTATTTACCTTGGTGATGCGTTCACTATTATTAACCAAGATTTTTTAACATTTTATTTTATTTGAAAAATAGTGAACCATCTTTCTAGGCCAATGTCGTTCTTTCTTTTCAGTGTACTCTTGGCTTCGTTGTGACTAGCGTCATATTTTTTGCATTAAACATAAAAGTAAAAATCCGCACGGCCCGATTTCCCCGGCGTGACGGTTATCCACTGCCTACGTTCTACGCAAATTAGTTACAAATACAATTCTTCAAATTCCTTTGCCCAGAATCGGTCTTCATATTCGAAAAAAATTGTGACTTCATTTCATTTAAATGAAAAAATAAAATGAGAAATAATTGATAAAGGACTTTAGATAGAAAAGAGAGTCTTGAGGGAGTCTAAAGCGAAAATTGCAGTAAGTAGAATAAGCTTGTTTGGTCAGACAAAGGAAAGGAAAAAGATCGAAAGAATATCCGCTTGGATCTGAGTCATTTTTATGGCAACCTACTTTTCTGTATAATTTTTAACTAATTTTGCCTTAACGGTTACTTTAAATCTTCTAAATTTTTATTTAAAGTGTAATATGTTACATTTATAATATGTATTGACAAACTTTGAGGGGAATTTTATTGATTCAGAAACATAAGATTTGATCAAAATGAAAACCATTGAAAAAAACGGAATAATGGAGAGTTATTGAAATTTATAAATAAATAAATAATTTATGGTTTATAATATAATATAATACGATAAATTTTTGAAATACATTTCAATTTTTAATTTCAGGGGATTTATGTAGAAATAATATACGGGATTTTATAAATTCTACAAATCACAGGATGATAATATAAAAGTTTTATAAAATTTATTATTACAAAAAGATATTATTACAAAATATTGATGAGCAAAACTGGAAATTAACAAAAATATTTTCTAATCATTGTAACTTTTAAAAATCGTAATTTTGTCTATTTTTCATTAAAAGATGTCTCTTTGCTGTAATAATATTTTATCAGTGTTATCAGTATCAGATAATACTTTATCAGAAACATTTTCTTCTACCGCTTTTATATATACTCAGAAAGATGACTTTTAAGGATAGTTTTTGAAATTCTCTTTTCCTTCTTTTTTCATTACTTCCACAAACTCGACCATCACATTTGATCTTTATTTTAAAGTTTCTATTCTAGAATTCTAGAATTCTTAAAATTCTATCTAGTACTTTACACATTCAAAATTTTCGTTTTTAAATCCATTTCTATTTAAACATTTACTAAAGTTTAACTTTAGTTACTTTGGTACTAAATTCTGTCTACCGAAATAGATCCATGTTCCTAAAACATATTAAAGATTCACACAGGTCTTATAAAAAGCAATCGATAATTTTGTAACATAAGATTGTATTTACAGAAAAGATTTGTTTTACAATACATTTGGACAGTACGAAAATAAATTATTTATAATCATATGTGGCAGCACGTACACATATACCTCCGAACTAACTATAATTACTTATAAATTCAAATTTGCATAAATTAAATTAAATTAAATCATGTTCCAGATATTTCTTTCTCGTATTATAGCATACATGATAATAATACCTATGGGTCATGGATTCACTCTTCCCGAAGACCACTTTTATGTACATCCATTCACTCATACATTACATACATACACAAAGAGAGGTATGCAATATTTTATCTATGGTCGCTTTTTACCTTTCGAAACTCACTGATAACCGATATGATTAAATCCATTTGCATTTTAAATGTAAACTAAGCATCGAAAACATGGTTATTTATAAAGTAGTCCACCACATTTTATGGTTACTTTAATCATGTTTCATAAAAATATAATTAAAATTATATCGTCAACCATAATTAGATTTTATTTTAGCATTTGGCTTTAATTATTTAACTATAGCACACGATTAGTCTACATTTAATCACATAGTAAGATACATTTAATCACACCCAATTTCAGCACTACGATCATCATAAACTTTCTAATTAGAGATCTTCGAGAATTAAATTTTTTCTATTTGAAGATTTCTTCATAATTAAAAGTCTAAGTACATATGTACATGCATATGTAGTTCAAAAGTACTTTTCTTTATTAAGAGTCTAGGATATGCTACTTTCAGCATACCTTACCAGATACTTGCTCTACCCTTAAGCTTGAAAACCTTTTATATTCTATCTCAAACTCAAACTTTTATATAATATCTCAAACTCGCCTTGTTATCTACGAAATTAAATCATTCGCTTTTATTAAGTTTGGATATTTCGAGAGCAAGTCTACTTTTTCTCGAATCAAGTTTAAATAACGAGCTGAATTTCGTAGTTTTAGAAACAAGTGGATCGAGCAAGGTCTGGCACTACCCTCTTCAGTTATCTTTAGGTTATCAAAAAAGAAAACTTCACATCTCAACCACCAGAATTCAAGATGCAGCAAAGTGATATGGTTATTCCCTTTTCTCTTGAGCTTCGTAAAATTTTCTTTTTCAGATCATTTCTTTTCAAGTACTTTTCTTTTTTAGATATCTTGTTAGGTACCTTTTTTAGATACATTTTTTAAGGACCTTTCTTTTTCCCCTTTTCTTCAGTTCCAATTCGAAAATTAAGGAAGATCAATAAAAACATTTGGTTAAAGATTATTTTAAAAAATGTGAATCAAAATCCTAAATTTTAACATTCAGAATGTTTTCATTGACATTTTGCATTTTTATATCTTCTCTGAATAAGAGAGCATCTTCAGATCCATCATTTTTAATGGAATACTACCGTCTTTATCTGAAGGTTATTAATAATTCTTGAGCAAAGTCTATTAAAGTATGATTGGCTATTATTTAACACCAACATCAAATGTTGGAAGTGGGTTAGATTGGTCAGTGCAATTACTGAGCTTTGTCGCTTTCAATTTTGTAAGTTTGATCCTAGTAACCTAGTTGGTAACTGAATCAACGTTTTAGTAATTTGGAAACTTAAGGACAAAACAGTCTAAGTTAAATAAGCAAACTACTGGAAGTTTGAGGTTCTTGTATTCTGATCTTCCATTATAGTCGGTCTAGTTGATTCTAATTGATTTTGGATACAATAGATATCAAAGCTAAAAGATTTGTACATCCAATTCTTGGCGAAATAATTTTTCAGTTAAATCTTTACTAAAAGGATTCAATCTTTAGTAAAAGGATTTTTAAACACAATATTTGGTAAAAGGATTTTTAAACCCAATCTTTAGTAAAAGGATTTTTAAACCCTAAAAGGATTTTTAAACCCAATCTTTAGTAAAAAGATTTTTAAACCCAATCTTTAGTAAAAGGATTTTTAAACCAAATCTTTAGCAAAAGGATTGAACTGAATTGAACTGATATTGAACTGAATCTTCAGCAGAAGAATATAAATCCAATAATTATTTATATAAAAGGCAGATAATTTAATCGATAAACAGTTTTCTAGGGAAGAAAAATTGTCTTCCTTTTTCGATAAATTGACCGAAATGTTAATTATGTGCCCTTTAATTCATTTTGGAATTGCGATCTTAAAACTGAAGAATTTGATTAATCCAGTCCCTAAATTCAGAGATTCGTGTATAAACTCCTGGTTGATTTTGTTCTGCACAACCAATTCCCCAACTTATGACTCCTGTTAAAATCCATCTTTTATCACGTGGTCTCTGGATCACCATTGGTCCTCCACTATCACCCTGAAATTAAAAAGTTCATTTTATATTTTTTCTTTGAGCTCAAAATTTATTAAATAAAAAATTTTATACTTATAAATTATAAATAATAAATAAATAATTATGATGTTTTGAAATGATTCTAATTGAATCGTAGCAGTATTGATTTATTTAAATTATAAAAAAATAAGAAACAGATTATAAAATACGTTTTAATATTCTTGAAAAATATATTTTAATTTAAAACGAATTGATATGATCTTTACATGATTAGCTTTTTAAACATTAACAATATTTCTGAGGTAATAAAAAAAATTACCTCGCAAGAATCGAATCCTCCTTTCCTCCAGCCGGCACAGATGAAAATTTTAGGAATTACTTCTTCAAAACCAGCGTATCTGTACCACGTTTCGCATTGTGAGTTATTTATAACAGGTACTGGGACTTCCTGCAATACCGACGGCAGTGGACCATCTAATAGAAAAATTGATTAGCAATTTTAAAATAATATATTGCTCCTTATACAAAATATAAAAGATTATTGAAATACCTTTCAAGATATAAAATTTGAATTAAAAATTCAGGGAAGTTACCTTCATATAGTCTTCCCCATCCGGTAACGTAGGCAGTGTTTCCCACGTACGTTTCATCATCATCTGGTAAGCAGATTGGTAAAATATTTGGTTGGAAGGTTTGTATAGGCTCATAGAAACGTAAGAGGGCAAGATCATATTCAAAAGTTCTTGGATCGAATTGGGGATGACTTGCAACCAATTGCACTCTTCTTTCCTGATATCCATAAGGTTCACCCTCGTTTGCTAAATCGTGTTCACCAATCCTCAATAATAAGTCGCTAGGAGGCACACTGTAATGTAACATTTTTTAATGTAATTTTTCAATTTTAAATTCATCTCTTTTAAATATTTTTTTACATTTTGTATAATTTATTTTTAATATTACTTCGAAGGTTTCAATTTATTCTTCTCTGATAATTTGCTCAGAAAGAGAGCAAGATTAAGGGTTGAACAAGACCAAGTTTCAAGGATTATAATATGTTAATTTTGAAGAAAGATATTTTGTTGAATGTTCTTTTTAATCAAGATTCGCAGTAGATAACCGTAAAGGAAATCTTCTCTTTGATCAAGAATGTATTTTCTTTAACAATATTCTATTATTGTTAATTTTCCCTTTTCACCTTTCACCCACATTTGGTAGCTTTATCTTTCTCAATTCTTTATTCATTTGTGTGGAAATCGACGAATCAGTGAAAAAAAGTAAAAAATATTTAGTAATTATTCAAACTTAATTACTATCTGAAAAAGTATTGTCGAATAGATTTGTGGTCCTAAAAATTGTTTGTATACAATAATTAAAAAACTAGATTGTTTGTTGGACAAACAAAGATTTTTTGTAAAAATAAATTAATAATAATAATTAAATACTTTTTTTTTAATATGAAAGATAAAGCATTTACCTATCAACACAATGAGCTGCTGTAATTGCCCAATTTTCATTGAGCAGGGCTGCACCACATTTATGGAGATACGTCGAAGATCTCCACTGGCGAAGTGAAATCTATACAGACAGAAATTTTTCGTTAGAATTTATAACATTTGTTGTTCTTAAACATATTAATTTATTTCATAATATAATTTATAATAATAATATAATTTATAATAATAATAATATTCATAATAATCAAATTATTATGAATATTTTCAATTAATTTTCTATTTTGGAAAATAAATTAATACAAAATTATATGTATAAATCTTTGAGACTACAATAAAAATATGAAAAATAGTAAATATCATAAATAAAAATAAGGTTAAGGAAAAGAATCCGAACAACTGTTTGATGCATATGACACATCCTTTTCAAGGACGATTTATTCAACTGACGTTATACGTATATTCGCGTTTTTGATCCCACACACGGAGATAGAAATCTCAAGCGGATTTGGTACAATACTTTGACCTGTAGGTAGATATCTATTCGATGATAAGAATATGCCACATGCTGCGTAATAAGAGATTAGTGATTCACGAATTTAGTGACGTTTTCCAAATTCTACTAATTTTATCGCTGCTCGAATAATAACGTAAATATCACAAGTGATCGGTACTTTAAAAAAATTCAAAAAGTTCTAAATAAATTAGATAACTTTTCTAAATGCCTTACTCATAGAAAATTTTCTTATACCAAGTTTTTCCTCATTTTCAAAAATAAATAAAAATAATTTAAACAGGAGAGAAACAAAAATTAAGAACTTTCTATAATATCTATAGAAATTATATTGATTCATTTAGTAATTTACTATTTTTATTCAGGAGAGTCTATCCCAAAATCAACTCTTTCTTTTTGGTTCATAAAATCCTTACAACTTTTTAAAACATTGTTTAGTTAGAAAAAAAGGTTTTCAAACGAAACATTAATTCAAAATTAATTAATTAATTCAACATTAATTAATTCAACATTAATTAATTCAACATTAATTCAAATTCTACTAAATATTTGCTTACAACAATGTTTGAAAAGGCTTGTTTTTAAAGAAAGTTTATCTTTCTCGACACTAAATTATTTCTTCCCGCCACAAAATATTCATTAGAGAACCTTTAATAATTTCGTGAGGGAACAAAATAATAAATGACCTATTTCATCTCTCTCACATTTTTGCTGCTCCTATTTCTTCCTCTCTCATATTTACTCTTTTGTTTCTTTCGTAATTAGTAAAGGCTCCCTTAGTTGACAAAAAAATGTACCCATTGTCATAAAATAATATTTACCCCTAGTTTGTTTCAATTATTGAATTATATACATTGCCAGAAAAATATTTAGTTAAACCTAGCCTGATAAACTTTGTTTCCATCAACAAATATATTTTGTTTAATAAGCGAAACATTTTTCTAAATTAACAGAATAATAAATTTAATTAAATGAAATAAACTATTGGGGCCTTTTTAACGAAAATGTGCTTAAATTAAGGGTCAATTTTAATTTCACCAAAGTAATTTCACCAAGTTTTGTGACAAAAACTCTGGTGAAATTAACTAAACGTATCCAAATGAATGATTTGGTTGAATGGAACAATTTTTTTTTCTGAATGCAGCTGTAAAAGTATCTTTAGTGATCAACTCATCTCGTGTGTCACTCAAGAGAAATCATGGCGCGTGAATTAAAAATGAATAAAAAAAATAAAAGTAAAATTCATACCTGCCAGGGCCACCTGCCGAATGAGCTGTTATTTCCGCCCACGATTCTTCCTTCCGGAAACAGCCGCCTCCCACACACTGCAAGTATAAACATGGTCGAATTGATGCCCTTCAATAAATTCGCGTGTCTAGTAGCGGCGGCCATGTTGGAGAACAAGGCCACGCGCTGAGTCTGCATATATATGTAGCCAATGTCGATCGGACTGGATGAACCGGTACCATCTTTTCTCTCTTTTTACCACACTTCTTTGATTGGTTCATCTCCTATTTTTTAATGGCTCTTGCATTATGTTTACATCTAATTGTTCTTCGTCGTCTTCTCGACGTCAGACTTACGGAAAACTTAAACATTGCGAAATATCCAGATAGGTCTTGTGATGCCAAGACGAATTAAATTATTGGTTCGATAGAAATCACCAATGATTACTTATTAATGATTTATGCATCATAAGAAGCAAATCAAATTTTCAAATGAAAGCTTCAATGTTTAATTGAAAAAGATTAATTCTGTAGTATTTAACAATAATTTATGGTACTTAGGTGATAATGATCTTATAGTTTTTATCAATTTTGTGGTTACCGAACACGTCTTTGTAGAGTTTTACTAGAAATTGTTCGAATATTTGCTTGTGGGAGAGAAAAAATGATAGCGATTATATATTATTAACAATCATTATATTGATTGAAATGAACAATAAGTTTCATGCTTTTATCGCCAATTAAGCATGTTGATTGCTGAGAGTCTAGACAGAACAAGGACCAAACAATGTAAGAATTGTTAATAACAGGGATCTGAACGAAATTAAGGGCCATTTTTTGATACTTTCAAATTATTCCTACAAATTCAAAATAGTTTGGCTAAATATTCAGCTGAGTATGAGAAAGTGCTGCAATATTATAGAACCACCGAGTTGCAATGTCGAAATTGTGTGTCACCAAAGTTTTACGTCGACAAGAACGAAAAGAAACGTAACGAAACTTTCGTTACGTTTCTTCTCGTTCTTTTCTGTATAAAACTAAAATGCCCCATAATCAAGAGGTTCTGCCTCGGTAGTACATATATCAGTACTTTCTCGTATTCAGCTGAATATTTCGTCTAATTATTTTGAATTTATAGAAATAATTGGAAAATATCGCAAAATGACCCTTATTTTCGTTCGGATCCCTGGTTAATAATTATTTCTCTAGTATCGAAAAAATATATGAATCTTTGGAAGCTCAGCATCTCACCTTCGATTTAATGGTTTTTCGAGCATAATTTTATTATTTTTGACACTAAGAAATTGGCAAAAAAAGTAATAGTTTGTAACATAAAAATGCAAAACATTTAAATTTCGTAATGTTGGTGTTTTTTGCTTTTTTAGAGCCCAAAATACCTATTATAGGCAAAAATGTGCACCTAAAAGGGTTAATTAAATTGTAGTTGAAGGGTCACTTGAATATGTGAAGTATAGGCATTACCTTATTATAGGGAAAAAAATCGTGCACCTAAAAGGGTTAATTAAATATAAAATAAAGTTAAGTTATAAATTGTAGTTGAAGGGTCACTTGAATATATGAAGTTTCTGCATCGTCCTTAAAATTCTATAAAAGCGATCGTTAACATTCATTTTTGAACGAAACGTCTGCCAACTTGAAATAAAATATAAGTTTACGGTCCATTACCCAGGGCCATAAAGTTAAAAACATTCGACAAAATCTAAGTTAAAAGTAAATTTATGTGAAGTGAAAAAAATGAAACATTCCTACAGGAAATCAAAATGATTTTGAATTTCGTCGTTTCTGATTTTGAGTTTGTTTCCTTCCCGAGTCGAAATTTAGACCCTACTTTGAACTTACAGCTCCTTATAAGAACCTGCTTTGACGCTATTTAAACCTATAGCCCCTACTTTAAAGTTTTAATTCCTATGAATGAACTATTAGAGCCTTCTTTGACTCCATTTCAATCTACAGACCCTAGTTTGAATCTTTAGAACCTACAGTCTTTCAATTCTAGAACCTACTATGACTCTGTAAAACCTTTCTCTCAATGCTGATCCTACTTTGAATCTTTAGAGCCTACATTTATCTAACTCAAGGCCCTTCTCTAACGCAGTTTAACTTCAACTTTAATGCTGACCCTACTTTAAATCTTTTAAACCTATATAGTCTTCAAATTCAAACACTACATAACCTTTTTTCTTTAATATAACAAAACAATTAATAATTAACCAAAAAGTATTTGTTACTACATTTCTTATTAATAATAGACAATTTCATATACACGTATGTTTGATCAAAAATTCTCAGGTACAAAGAATTATTAGAAAATAATATATCAGCAAACATTTTTAATAAGTAGTAGGTCTGTTTATCGAATAGTTTACTTTTTTTACTGGATATCGTAAAATTTTAGAGAATATTTATTCATCTCTATGCAACTGCAAAGTTAAAAACTATTTTAAAACTCTATTAAAGAATATAATCATTCAAAATATTGTGATTTCTGAAATTGGAATACAATTTTTGTAAAGTCTATCCTTTCGACTTTCGTCCTTAGAATGCCTAAGAACTTCAATATTTCTTCCATCTATAAGGTAACGGAATAACTAATTGATGATGTACCTGTTTTCGAGGTTGAAGCTATTCTTTATATTTTCTCCATTTTGGCATATATATATATAATATATATAATACATATATTCTATTTGTATGATTCAGGGGCTTAATTAAGACTCATGTAATGAGTTTCACTAAAAAAATAGCGGATTATTTTAGGTTTACCTAAATAAAAGAAAATTTATTTTATTCAAGTTCCTTGTCATTTATTGACAGTACACATTAGTGGATTATTATTATTATTATTATTATTATTATTAAGTATAGGGCCTGGAGCACCAATGTATACACGGAAAGAAATTTTATAACAGAATTCGTTAAACTGATATCACAATTTAGTATAATCTTTTACGATTTAGGGAAACTGTGTAAATATATAAATTATTATTGTTAGCGTACTTACGAAAGTTGACGCTGAAAATATGAAAACCTAAGATCTTGAAGTAACAAGAATTGGTAAATTCAAGAAGAAAAATTGATTTTTTATATATTAAAGGCACAATAATTAAAACTGTTATTGATATTATCAAATAATATAAAAGTAACTGCAGAAATTAGTAGTTAGTTTTATTTTCTATGATAGACGGTAACAGAAATCGTAAGCTTCAGTTGTGAAAATTGCAAATCACTGTATGAAAAAATCCGAATAGCTCCGGATGCTCCCGAAGTTAGCCGAAGAACAGACCGTACCATGCAGCTGAGTGATTCGCAGTCAGCCAATCAGCGAAAACTTTCTACTTCTATTCACCTCTATCTAATACGTATTTTTTCTCCTTCTAATAAAATTCATTTCGAAATTTTACAAATTTCTGTAGAAATTTTAGTATGAAAAGTATTATAAACTTTGGCCTTGGTAAAATGATTTATTGTACACTTTTCTCTACAAAAATGAAATTATTCGGTTTCGAGTTATTAAGCAAAATAACGCAATCTCAATAACGGTGAAGCATTTCACTAGTAAGTATATTAACGCCCTTATTCTCAGCGTTACTCTTGCGTGCGATGCGATAAGTTAGGTTTATGTTTATGTTTACGTATGAGGTATATTTAGCGAGAGTGTGTATTATTTACTGCATTTATATGTGTTATAATAATGTGTATCTCCCATTGACTATCATTGGTTGGTTACTGTGACAGAATTGGACGTCAGCTTCCGAATTCTCTGCTATTTCTTTTTATTCATTTCAAAACGTCACATTCTTTTTGAATGACTCACAATTTTTAGTATAGTCTTTAGCAAATATCAAAACGCTTTATTCCGAAATTTAATATAAAGAACCGACTTCCCTAAATCCTAAAAGATTTACTAAACACTTTCTAAAGTGTTTAGAAAGACTTTAAAACACTTTCTAAAGTTTTAACGTATTCTGTAACAAAATTTCTTTCCGGGTAAGGTATGGAGTGCTAATGTAGGGTCTAATCTGGAGCACCAATGTAGGTTTAAATGCAAACCCTACTTTGACGCTAAACGTGGAAAAACGGCAGATTTCGAACATTTTTAGCGTCAAAGTAGGGTCTAAATTGAATTGAAATCGCTGCTTATTTAGAACCTACTTTACTGCTCCCAGAGTCAACCTAAGCTAGGAGTTACAAATTCAAAGTAGGGCCTAAATTTCGACTCGGGTTGTTTCTGTATAAACTCTAGCAAAACTGCAGCCAAATTTTCTTGGATTTTTTTTATTCTTAAGGTAAAAATCTACATACCTTGCTTGTAATCAGACATGTTGATTGGTGGAATAACTGTGTGAGGTGACTCAGTGGATACGGTGACAGTAGCAATGGAGGATAAAGTTGTAGGTATGACTGGTCTAGTCGTGATAAAAGTGCCAACAGTTGGGATTTCCGTTACGGGTTTAGCTGAAAATCCAAGCTAGGCGTTAATTAACGACGTACCAAAGTGGCTACTTAAGCACAACCACTTCCTCTGTTTTACTCTTACCGTAAATCTCTAGATTTTACGAGCAACCGTATATAGAAAATTGTGTGACTGCAATAGGTTGAAAGTGTAATTTAAAGTCGAAATTAAGATAAAAAAGGATTTCACACTTCAACCTAAGTCGAACTTTCAAAAATGTAAATTCTAATCGGAACAATAGTGTGTATCAAATTTTAAAAAAAGAGATTATATTAAAATGTCAATAATTACTCACGTGAAAAGAATGGAACATTAGTTGTAGTTACAATTGGTTTTGGGGTTGCGGATGAACTCGTTTCTTCTTTTTCAGTGGTGGGAGAATGGATAATTATCCAACCGTCAGGTGTCGTTATTGGTGCCCATTCTGTTTCTGTGTGCTCTAAAAGAAAATAATGATGATTAGAAAGGAAGAAGAATTTATTATGATTTATAAGAAATCGTTCGAAAAAAATATAATTCTGGATTAGTGCTTCTTTAAAGTTGATATTAAAACCAGTACAAATGTTGATATGTTATCGCATTATCGCTAAGATAGAAATTTTTACAATCTCATCATACGAGAAGGTATTAGACTTTTAGTTATACAGGGTTTTTCGCGAGTTATTCCGTTAATTGTAGGAGTAGTTAGAGATTCGAAAAGAGGTCGAAAAGTCCGGTTGCAAAATTTTGTCAGGCGCATAATTTTTAAGCTAGAGAAATTTGAAGTTGCATGGGAAGTCTTACGGTAAGACAAGGATAAAAGACCCCTCTCTGTCTTACCACAAGACTTCCCATGTAACTTCAAACCTCTTTAGCTCAAAAACTATGCGCCTGACAAAATTTTGCAACAGGACTTTTCGATTTGTTTTTTCGTCATCTTCTACACTTCTACATTCTACATCTTCTACACTTGTACAATTAACAGAATAACTCGCGAAACGCCCTGTATGTTGATTTTATCATAAACCTTTGCTAATAAAGATAAGGATAATCATAAACAAGAAACATCGCTACCATCAGGAAAATTTAGGAACTCTAATGAAATCTTACATATCATGAATAATGTTTAAGGAAGAGATGTTCTTTTTGTAATTCCTTAACTATCTTTATAATGAAGATGCTTATAAAAGTTCTTATTAGAATAGTTTAAGACAACATTCATATAAAATTAAAGACTATTATCTTTGAGAATTCTGAAGAAAACAAACAAGCCTACCTTCACTATTAGAAGAAGATTCTGGAATTTTATTGGTTGTAGTTTCATCCAAGCTTGATGTCCAAGTAACGAAACCAGGTGCAGAAGTCGTTTGCACTAATTCATCTTCAGGCTTCTTTAGTGGTAAATTTGGATTCGTCGAGGTGGAACCATTCAAAGGGATATAAATATTAGATTCAGTAGACGTTAAAGGAGTAGGAGTCTTTGGAGTTGAAGCTTGAATTGTGGAAGTAGTCGAAGGTGTAGTCGATTTAATTTCAGCTTGAGTGGTACTAGTTGGTTTAGTTCTTTCGGTAGTACTTGTTTTAGATGTACTTTTTGTGGTAGTAGTTGTGATGGTAGTTGTAGTTGCGGTTGTTGAACTAGGTTTCACTGGACTAGGTTTTGTAGAACTGGTCTTTGTAGGTTTGGTTGGAGTTTTAGTCCTAGTGGTTGTGGTTGCAGGTTTAGATGTTGTTGTTTTGGATGGAGTCTGGAAAAAGATGTTCAGGTATTAAAAATAGATGCATTTAGATCTGAAAGGAAAAGGGTTTTTAAGATAACCAGAATATTATCAAATTACTGTTAATGATCTATAGCAATTTTTTTATCTATCAAATTAGGTATCTAATCCAAACTACTGTTAGTTTTCAGATTTATTACAAGTTTAAACTCTATTAATTTTGGATCTATTTTAAGATTATGATCTGCTGTAAATTTAAGTTCTGTATTTTAAAAATCAGGATCTATTCCTTAGAGACAGTGCCGAATTTATTCAGCTTTAAGGAAGTTCACCAAAAGGATCTATTCCAATATTAGAATCTGTAATAATTTTAACATCTATTCGAAATTTAAGATCTGTTTCAAACTTAAGACTTGTACCAAAATTTACGTTTTAGGATTTATCTCAAAGATGAATTTGATGAATCAAAGATGAGTCTGTTACAAATTTGAGATCTGTACTAAATGAAGGATATATTTGAGATGTCTTTCTTTAGAGCTATATTAATGACCCAGACCCAATAAAATTTAGAATGCACATAAAATTTCGGACTGCTTCAACTTTAGAATCTTCCCAACAGTGTTCATAGTCTCAATAACTAATTCCAAATACCTTATCAATAATAGGTTTCTTGGTTGTAAGTTTGAAGCCACCAAGAGGTATAGTTTCAGTCACAGTAGGTCTTCCACTAGATGCAGGAATTTTTGTACTAGAAGAGTATGGTCTGGTGGGTTTTGTGGGTTTGGAAGGTCTCGCAGAAGAAGCTGGTTTTGTGGCATCACTCTGCGATGAAGGTTTCGTCGATGAAATTGCAGGCCTTCTAGTACTCGAAATTGGTTTAATGGTATCAGAAGTACTCGTGACGGTGGGTCTCTTCGTGACAGTAGTTGAACTAGGTCTTTTGGTTCCTGTGGTGGAAACAGAAGGTCTTCTCGTGGTTGTTGTTGGTCTACTGGTTGTGGTGTTCCTGGGTGGGAACCTTGTGGCTGGTATCCTTGATGTTGTGGAGATGATTGGAGGAGCCTTTGTTGCTGTCTGAACTGGTTTTGTTGCTGAAGTTGTTATTGTCGATGACTCACTAGTTTGAGTGAGATTCTTTATTGAAGGTGGTATGGTTATGTCGATGATGGTAGGTCTTTGAGGAATGGTTGAAGGTGGAGTTGATGAAGTAAGGATCGTTGAGCTAAAGCTTGTTGAAGAAGTAACAGATGATGGAAAACTAGAAGTTGATGGGAAACCAGAGGTTGATGGAGAACCAACAGTTGAAGATGAACCAATAGTTGATGACGTACCAAAGGTTGGTGGTGAACTAAAGGTTGTTGAAGAAGCTCCAACTGTTGAAGAACCAGAGGTTGGTGGGAAACTAGAACTCGAAGGAATAGATGATGGGAACAAAGTTGTAGGAGGATGTCTTGAAGGAAAAATTGTATCTATCGTAGAAATGGTACCAGATGGTTTTCCAGTAGTTGATGGTTTTCCAGTACTAGATGGTTTTCCTGTACTTGATGGTTTTCCAATACTAGATGGTTTTCCAGTACTAGATGGTTTTCCTGTACTTGATGGTTTTCCTGTACTTGATGGTTTTCCAGTACTTGATGGTTTTCCAGTACTTGATGGTTTTCCAGTACTAGATGGTTTTCCTGTACTTGATGGTTTTCCAGTACTAGATGGTTTTCCAGTACTAGATGGTTTTCCAGTACTTGATGGTTTCCCAGTACTAAATGGTTTTCCAGTACTTAGAGTAGGTCCCTGACTGGTATCAACACTTGGTCGACCTTGGTTCCCATCAGAAGAAGCATCTTGTACCGATTGGAATGTGAAGAGTCCAACGGATTCTGTTGTTGTATAAATTATAGGCTTCTTTGACGTCACCTTTTGTGGTTTTGTTGCGATTATTTCCAAAATTTTTGAAGTTGTTGTTTCGATCCTCTGGGTGCTGAGACCAGAGAGAGATGGCTTTTTTTCTAAAATTGGTTTAGGTTTCGTAAAGTAGGGTGGAATCTCGTTACTCTCAATCGAGCTAGGGGTGGTGAAGAGTGGTTTAGGAGGAGGCAAGGGACCTTCTTCAATCGTGTTGTCCTGAGGGGAAACGGCGTCGGGCTCTTGGTTGATCTTGCAACAACTTCCAAAGTAGAAGCGGTCGATACAGGTGCCCAGGTGAGTTCCATTTGCTTTGGCGCAGGTGAATGCGAACATACACACTCCCGTCTCTCCGGTTCTCGTGGAAACGCAGGGCAAGTTTCTGATATTTCTTCCATTACCTAGAAAAGAAAAAAATTAATTTTAACAATTTTTAAAAGTGTCAATTATCTCCTAGGATTGGGTTACCATTGATGTGTAAATTGTAGAGGGGGGATATTTTTTATTATCAACCAAGAGTTATTGAAAGAATAATTAATCAGCGTTTGTTTTAATTTAACGGACTGGGGACCTAAACAAAATCATTTTATATTTTGTATTTTTTTAGTAAATTTTATTGCTAGACGCTGAATTGTAACTTACATTAAAAAGAAGAGTCAGGGTTAGTTTAAATGAGGGCTACTTCTGAAAGGGTCAAAGAGAAAAAAAAGAATCTGAAGTAGCATCCTCTTGTGCAGGTAGGGATATTGTTCTCTTTTCACTGAATTGCTTGCTTTTATACAATAGGTATCCAGCCTTGTAGACTTCCTTTGTATTCAATTTTAGCCAATTCATCCGTCAATTTAGGAAGCTGCAGCAGCCAAAACGAATAGCTAATAATTATTGATTATTATTGACTTAATGATCAGAAAAAAATTCTTTTACTTTTTCTTTTCTCTCCTATATCAATATTTTATTTAAAATATTTTTAAACATGACTAAAGGTTGAAAAAATATTGCTGTAATGGCAAGTTTGAAAATAGTACATTTCGATACGTATGTGAGAGGTGATTATTTAGCGCACGAGACGTTTTTCGCACGAGCGAAGCGAGT
>JBAGKK010101705.1:0-25986 GCA_037177015.1 Euceroptres primus
ATATACATTCTTGTGTATTTTTCAATAATTATTTATTTGAATTACATAAATTGTTTTTAAATCCAATTTTGAATTGCGCGCCAACTACGACCAACCAGCGCGCGGTCCTAATGCAAGCGCAGTAGTTCAGGGAGCCAACATTGGCGCATCACTGAATTCAATCAGATTTTCTAATAATAGAATAATATAAATCTAATAATAATAGAAAATTATTTTCGAATAATAGAAACAATAAAAGAATCTAATGATTCTAGCTACTACATACGCGTCTGGCCTATGCAAACGGAGCTGCAGGCACCGTAAATGTGATGACGTGGAGGAAGAGGGAGGGGATGAGGTAAAGTAGTTGCTTTTACTAATCGATGAGGCAAAGGAGTTGCTTTTACTAAACGATGAGGCAGAGTAGTAGTTGCTTTTACTAAACAGATAGTCATCGTCCGTACTACTGTGTTTAGTAAAAGCAACGTAATGAAACTAAAAGCGTTTAGTTCATTTTAACCAACCGGTAGTTATTATTACGATATTTTAGCTTACCAAACGAAAATAGTTGCATGTACTATAACAGTTCTCTCCGTGTACTATCGTTACATACGTTACATATGTTATTGGTATGTAACAGTTACAGAACTGCAATGTAATTTTTATGTAATAAGTACAGAACTACTATGTGTTATTGTTATGTAACAGTTAAAGAACTATTGTTATGTAACAGCTACAGAATGGTAATGTAATTTTTGCAGTATAATGATTAATATATAACAGTATAGTAATAATTGTTATACAATTGGTAAACAATTGTTATATAATTGTTAGATAACAATGTTTTTCGAAAATGTACAAATAGAATTTGTAATGAGACTGTTGTATAGCTACTTATGGTTATACAACAATTTCATAAATGTGCGATTGTTAGTAACCGTGACCGATTATCTGAAAGCTGTTTTATAATATTTATATAACTGATATGGGATTATTACATGTTTATAGCAGACATATAACTGTTACATAATTGTGACACAAATGTTATATAACAGTTGAAAAGATTTACATAACTGTTAAATATATGTTTACTTATCTTATAACTGTTACATAACTGCACATAACTGTCACATAGCTGTTATATAACTGTTTCATAACTGTTACATATCTGTTACATAACTGGTACATAACTGTTATATAATTTTTTATATTTGTCACATAAAAGTTACATAACAGTTATATAACATTTATATAACATTTAAAAATCATCATTTTTTCGTTCAATAACCGTATTTTTGAACATGATAGTACCTCCAAAAGCCATGGCTTGAGATTTTTGTCGATAAGGACGTCAAAACCAAAAAACTCAAAGCAGTTTGAAGAACGTGGAATGCTTGCAGCTTGACTGAGAATTGTCAGGTTGACTATGCACGCGATTCGTTGCCAGAGAAGCCAATCACAATAACCTGATTGTACAAGATAACGTCTTAATTGCCTAAATGTCCACTTACAACCTGAAAATATATTTTTTTCAGAAAATTATTATTAAATATTTTTTAGCAACATAATTTAATAATTTAATTTGAAAATAAAATTTTAAAATTCATCAAAATTTAAGGGAATTACCAGCACCAACTCGTTCCTTTTTTTCCGAGTAACCGGGTCCCAGTTTATTCAATGAAAAATTGGTCAAATGACGTAATGGATCGTCTAAGTTCTCCAGTGAAAATTTCTCGGTGGCGAAGCGAGTAAGTCCCTCTTTGTAAAGATAAATGGTCAAAGGACGATAAGATGGCACGCAAACGTACAGTCGAAGGTCGAATTTATAGCCACCGATTAAAAGAGGATTTTCAATGTATCTTTGAACTACTGCCACACTGTCATAGATCAAATCACTTAATTTCTGTAGTAACAAAAATTAATTTTTTTGCAGTACTTTAAAATGTTTTTACATCAATTTTATAATTGCGGGGATTTGACTTCTTGAAATTTCGATGTATTCATGAGATGAAGAATTCAATGAATTTATGTGCAAGTAGTTTAACTTATACCGAACATATGAATTTAAAATTAAATTGGAGTAATTTAATGTAATTCCAGTGAGTTTAATTGAATTCAAGGTATGCATTTAATTTAATTCAAGTGAATTTAATTCAGGTAAAGTTAATTGAATTTACAATTAATTGGAGTGAATTTATTGTTAATTTGTGGTCAGTTCGATTTAATTCAAGTAATTTTTTTATTTCACGTGAATTTAACTGAATTCACGTCGATTTCAAGTGAGTTTATCGAATATTCACGTTAATTCAAATATATTTGTATGATTTCAAAAGAATTCAACTTATTCAAGGAGAACTCTATTTATTTCAAGTCAATTTAACTTATTAATTCCAAAAAAATTCAACGAAAAATCAAGGTAAAATAATGAATTTAATTACAGTGAGTTTAATTTAATTCCACTAAATTTAATTGAATTCTATTGAATCAAATAGAATTAAAGTCGAATTACAAAGTAATTTCATAGTACCTAGTGAATTCAAATAAATTCCAAAATCAGCCAATGGCGAACTCCTGCAAATTCATGTGAATTTAAGTTATTTCCAAGTCACTTCAACTCAATTCCAACGAATTCAAGGTATATGTAAGTGAATTCGGAATTGAATTAAAGTGATATTTCAAGGTGAATTCACTTGAATACAGTTGAATTCAAGGACATTTCATAGTAAATTTAACTAAATTCACTATGAATTCAATGTGAATTCAACTGAGTTTAATGTGAATTCAACTGAATTGAATGTGAATACAACTGAATTCAATGTGACTTCAACTGAATTCAGACGAATTTAATATGAATTCATCTGAATTCAATGTGAATTCATTTGAATTCAATGTGAATTCATCTGAATTTAATGTGAATTCATCTGAATTTAATGTGAATTCATCTGAATTCAATGTGAATTCATCTGAATTCAATATGAATTCATCTGAATTCAATGTGAATTCATCTGAATTTAATGTGAATTCATCTGAATTTAATGTGAATTCATCTGAATTCAATTGGAATTCAGCTTAATTAAATTGAACTTATATGACTTCAAGGTGAATCCCAAAGAATTCTACTGCATTCTAATAAATTCAAGTGAGCTAATGACATGCATTCCAGTTTATTTAAGAAGAATCGAATACAAAATGAATTCAAGTGAACCCTACTGAATTTAATTTAATTTAAATTCAATTAAATTTTCGGTAAATTCAAGTAATTGGATCTGATTTAGTAGAATAAAATTAATTCTATTAAATACAAATGAATTTCATGGTGAATTCAAGGTTAATTCAACTGGATTAGCAGTTACGTCAACTGAATTCAAATAAAGTCATTGAACTAAATAATAATTCCACTAAGTTCTATTGAATCAAACAGAATTCTAAACGAGCTATGAATTTTATAAGAGTGAATTCAAATAAACTGAAAAGTCAATCAATGGTGAATTCCTACATATTCATTTGTGAATTTAAGTGAAATCAAAATCAATCCATCTTAATTCCAATAGATTCAAGTGATTTCATGATGAATTCTATTTAATTCCATTGAATTTCCGGTTAAGTCAACTTAATTTTTTTAAAATTATCGAATAAACCCAATTGACTCAAGGTATTTGTTATTTGAAGTGAATTCATGTAAATTATAATGATATTTGAAGGTGAATTCATCTGAATATAGATAAAGCTGAATTCAGGACGATTCCATAGTGAATTAAATTAAATTCAGTGTGAATTCAACTGAACTCAGTGTTAATTCAACTGAGTTCAGTGTGAATTTAATTAACTCAAGTCAATTGTTAATTGAAGTGAATTCATGTAATTTAAAATGGTATTCGAAGGTTAATTCACATGAATTCAGCTAAATTCAAGGTAATTTTACAGTGAATTCAACTAAAGTCAGTGTGAATTCAACTGAGCTCAATGTAAATTTAAGTGAATTCAATGTCAATTCAACTGAATTCAATTGAATTCCAGAGAATTCAACTGCATTCTAATAATTCAACTGAACTCAATGTAAATTCAACTGAATTCAATGTGAATTCAACTAAATTCCATGTGAATTATGAATTCAGTTGAATACAATTGAATCCCAGTGAATTCAACTGCTTTCTAATAAACTCAAGTGAACTAATGGTATGAAACTAATGGTCGTTGTAATTAAAAGAAAATTAAATAAAATTAAATCCAACTAATTTTTTGTTTTAATTGAATAAACTTCTATGTTATACGGCGAAACAAATAGTTTTCTTCAAATAAAAGATTTTTTAAATTGAAATCTCAGAATTCTAACTTATTTAATCTTTGTTTCATGCTATTTTTTCTCGTAAATTATCAAATTTTGAGAACTTATTCATCTCGCGAAAAATAGGTGGCCTCATCATATCTTCCGACGGTAGTGTGTCATGTTGCAATGAATATTTCGTACAGATATTTTTGTTATTTTAAATTTTAATTAAAATTCCCTTTTTACCCTGAAGAGAAAAATTCCTTTTCCCTGACTTTGACCCGCAGGTTTGCAGATCCAAACTCTATCATCTTTTTCACAACGACTACAATCGGCAGCTAACCTCGTGTACTCCGAGGGTAAATTGTATCCTAGAGGACTAAAATTATTCATTTTTAAACAATATTTACCTTCGGCATTAATCCAAAAAATTATTTTCTATAAATAAATAAAAAAAGAAAATAAGTACCTGAAATCGTATATCGAACCATATATTTTTTTCATGCACTTCAAATGACGCACGAGATTGTCTTTACGGCAGATTGAGTTTCCTTTTGGTATTCTGTTGATGAACTAAATCATACGTTATTTGTAGAATTTTAGTTCCATCTTAATTAATAATAATGATAATAATTAAATGATTGAATTTTTTAAAATTTAATATCTAATCCTTTTATGTCAGTACTTTTTAATTTGCTGGACTAATAATAAGTAGATATTGGATAATATAATAAATTTAACTGAATATCTGGATAATGATTAATAACAAATATTTAATGTTTTATAAATTTTAAAAGCTGATTAATTCGAAAATCAAAGGAAACTTTAAAA
Organism: Euceroptres primus; assembly: GCA_037177015.1. Classification (NCBI taxonomy): domain Eukaryota; kingdom Metazoa; phylum Arthropoda; class Insecta; order Hymenoptera; family Figitidae; genus Euceroptres; species Euceroptres primus. The sequence goes on from JBAGKK010101705.1 coordinate 5,078, forward strand.
AATGTTCAACTTATTTTGATTCCATAAGTCTGGGATTTCGGTGTTTCTTAACTTTTTGGAAACATTTTATTTATTCAAGATTAACATTTAAAAATTTGGAGGAACATAAAACCAAAAGGCTAATTAATATGTAAATGTTCTTTGCAAAGAAATTTCAAGATACTCTTTGTCTTTTGAATTTAAAATTACTAACCTAATTAAATTTGAAATTGAATTTTGTATTAAATTTCAACCAAGATATTTGGTTCTAGAAACAAACTATTAGAACAGGAGCTTAGATAAATTGTTTTTTTTGTAATCTCTGATTAAACCTGAGAGGAAAATATTTTTATTGGATGTTTTATAAAATTATTTGACGTCATCTTCTTCACTTACCTGCCAAGGAAGCAATGTCTTATAATAAGATAGAGAAAATCCTCCAGATTTCCACCATAAATTCCAGCGATCCTTGAAGGATGCATTGTCACCTGTATATTCCCTCCAACCTCGTTCTGTGCACACCTATTATTATATTAGTGTCAGAAATTCAACTTTCACTTCCATTAAACAAATATTTTTTTCAATTGTGTACATATTATATTTTTAATTTTTAATCAAGATGTGTAATTAATTATTAATTACAAAAAATTAGGATTATTAATATTAATATATAATAATCATAATATTAATATATAATATTAATATATATTATAATATTAATATATAATTATTCATATTAATATTAATTATTAATTACCAAAATTATGATTATTAATATAATTATTCATTATTAATATTAGTATTAATTATTAATATTATTATTAATATTGTCTTTAAGATTATAATTATTATACGAAATATACAAGTTTCTATATTAATATGCTTTTAAGCCAATTTTAAAAAATTCTTTGACTCTAAATCTTAATTAGTGGCTCACATCACAAATCTGAATTATTGAAAAGTGAACTACTAATTCAGATTTATGATTTGACTTTTTAAAAACTGTTTTAGAAATTTTCTATATTTTAAAAAAAAAAGTGTAAAATTGAAAAATGAAAATATATAAATCCGCTACTTAAAAAAAACACTTATCAAATAAAGCAATGTTGAAAATGACAATAATTGTTTCCTTGAATTCTTGTTCTAATAATGAAGTGATTTCTAATTTTAAATTGCTGAAAAACAAAAACTTTTTACTTACACTGAAAAAATAGCCTTAAGAATATTCTTAAAATTAGAATAGTTTTTTTTCAGTTTTTAAATATGTATATAATGAAAAGTACATAAAAAAATCCCGTTTAGAAAAACGCAAGAAATATTTATGCCTCCAACATTTCACAAGTTTATAATTATTATTATTAATTACAAGTGTTTTTATTTTATTTTTTTTATTATTTAGAAGTATTTTTTTGGAATATAAAGTCCAGTTTAAAAAAGTACAAAACTGTAAATAATTTGAGCTAATTAATAAGAAGAGATAATTTTTGGTTGGTGAGAGTTTTTTTTAAATCACACTCAGAGAGAAAATTTATTTTCAAGTTAAGAAAATCGTTTCTTAACCTTTTTTCCTTGATCCAAATTTGTTTATATTAAAAAAACATTTGTTTGATCAGAAAAAAGTTTGTTTGTTGTAAACAAATTTTTTCTATTCAAATAATATTTGATTCAAATAAATTTTTTTTATTCAAATAATATTTGTTTGAATCAAACAAGTATTTTTTTTGAACCTAGTATATTTTTGATTTAAGAAAATTTTGTTTGTATGTAAAAAACTTTTTTTTCTGAGTGCAGAGGCCGAATTAAATAATATACAATAAGTATGGAACGCCCTTGATTTATTTTCGTGTTATTAGAGCATTAGAGAACATTTGCAAGTTATCAAAAGAGAACCAAGGTCCGTAATTACAATTAAATAGGCGTGTCTCTGTCACGAGACGCTACTTCGGTTTCTCTCTGCAAAATTAACCGACATGTTAATAATAACTTTTGAATTCCAAACAGGCTTGTATTTTACTTTATCTCCTAAAACTTTTCTCAGTTGCCTAATTGTAATTGTAACTGTACTTAAAATAAGCTAAAAGGAATCAGAAATTCAGAATCATAATCAGCAACAGGAAACGAAATATTTTTTATAATTAATTATCTTAAGTGCTTAACATAATTTCACTTGTTCTTTAACTCCAAAAATTAAAACTCATATTAGATTTCAAATCCTATTTAATTTCAAAAAAAGATTTCATTTAGTCAGTTGTTTTATATACTTTATATTAATTGTAATTAATTATTAACTGCTGTGGTTTTTTACCCGGTATTTTTCACGGTCTCCCCTTCATATTTTGGGATTAATTATATAATATAATTTTAACATTACATATATGAATTACATAAATTATATGATTTTAGTATGAGCATTTTTTATTTTAGTATTGTTTAGCATTTTTATTTCCATAAATACATAATTTTAAATCATTTTCTAAATAAATAAATAAATAAATAAATAAATCATTTTCTAAATTGATATTTTAGAACACAGAGCTGGGCAAAAAATCTTCAAATTCATGACTCAAAATACAAGTATTTTGCTATAAAGTACTTAAAATACATTGCAGAGAAAACACAATTAAGTCAATGTATTTCAAATAAAATACAAACTGCTATAGAGTGGGGTTATTCGCGCATGGTGGGACTAACATGTACAACTCACTTTAAGTATGCTTTTTAATATGATAATTTGAATCAAAATAATAATCTCCTAGCATATAAGATTCAGAAGGATTTCTACTTTACTGAAGATGAGGGTGGAATTTTATACGACCTTCTTAAGTCTACAAAGACTCTAATAATCTTGAGGAATCTTCTAGACTGTTTTCAGAATCTTCCTAAAACTTTGAGCCGTCAAAAAAAAGTCTGGAATAAACTAGAAGATTTTAGAACTTTATGGAAGATTTTGAAAGAATCAGGAAGTTCCTGGGAGATTCTAAAACACTCAAAAATCTAGATTGTAGAGAATTGTTTGGGATTTCTAAAGATTTAATGTATCGTAGAGTTCTTCGACATTTTTTGGAATTCACTTCGAGTTCTTCAGAAATCTTTGGAATTCTTTGAAATTTACAATGAATTATTCGGAATTACTGATGAATTCCAAAGAATTCATAGTGACTTCCAGAGAACGCCAATAAATTCATGGTAAATTCAAAATAGTTTATTGTGAATTCTTGCCGAATTTCGAAGAATTCCTAGTGAATTCTGAAGAATTACTGGTGAATTCTTAAGAATTTCTGAAGAATTCCGAAGAATTCCTGGTGAATTTCGAAGAATTCCAAAGAACTAAAAGTCAATTCTAAAGAATGCCAATGAATTCATGGTAAATTACGAAGAATTCAGTGTGAATTCCAAAGAATTCAAGATGAATTCTAAATAATTAAAGCCTGTGTGAAGCTCCACTGCATGGTGCATGGACTTACGGCTTTTTAGATTATGCCCATAGATTTAATATTAATTTTACATAATTAATTGAAGGTGTATTTCGTCTAAAATACAAGAAAGTATTTCAGATAAAATACACAATTATTCTCTAATATATTTCAAATAAAATACAAAAATACTTAAATTTAGTTTGTATTTTGTTTGAAATAATTTCTTTAAATTGTATTTTCTCTTATTTTGTATTTTTAAAATATTTAAAAAATATATTTTTTCAAATACTGCCCAGTTCTGTTAGAACTACCCTTATATTAAAAACATGCATTCAACTTTCCTCTGAGTTTGATTTTATGAGCTGTTTTATACTCTTTTTAGAACCAGCCACTTGAAACTACTTTTTTCTTCCTAAATTAATTAAAAAGCATAAAGTTTTGTTACATTGAGAAAGAAAATTTGATTGAAGTATGTAGCAGTGAAGTTAAATCGTTTTCTGTACTAAGGGTGATGCCTTAAATAGAATTTGGTTCAAGGGAGAAGCTAATAACTGTTCGTAACTGTGCCATACAAATGCCAAGAGAAATAAAACTCTGTGACATATACCTCGTAAAAATATCGAGTGTTTTCTCTCCTTGAAAAACAAGTTATCACTAGCATAAAAAAGTAATAAGTATAATATCGGATTGTGGCAACAGGAATTTTGTTGCGAAAAGAGTAACGTCCCATTAAAAAGTATTTCCTTAGATCAAGAGAAAATTATTTTCCATCGAAATCTTGTTTGGTTTTTTTGACAAAAATTACTTTAAAATTTTGTTAATATTAATTCACGACATTCGAAATGTAGTTTTGATAAAAAAAATATCTGGAAAAAAGCACAAAATTAGAAATATTTATTCATTTAAATTAAAATCTATTTATTAATGAATAATTTTTTTCTTTAATTATTTAATAATGTTGTTATTATAATATTACATTATTGATCCAGTTTACTATGTTAAAGTTACTATTTTAGTTTATTTTTAGTTTACCTTAAAGTTACTACATATTTTAAATTAATATTTTTTGTGAATAGTTTCTCATAAGAAAATAGTTTGATATTTTTACAAAGAAGATTTGTTTTTCCGAAAGTCTATTTTTTTAGTAGACGATCCTGAGTTTTTTGAGTTTTCTTTCGTGCTTCAAACCAGGAAAAAGTCATTGGAGATCAGTAATATTCTGGTTTTTCAAATAGGTAACAAATTTTCGATTTTTTCAATGTTACAATTACAGTTTTCGATGTTACAGTTTTCTTTTATGTCAAAATTTGAAGAAAGAACATTTGATGGAGTTAAAAATTTATCTTACAAGAAATATTACCATTTGTAAATTCTGTTAATCCAAATTTTTAATTTTGATCAAATTAAAAATTTAGATTAAATCTTTAAACTTTCTAAAACTATTTTGAAAATAGAAAAATCTGAAAATTTGGAAAGTGAAGAAATGGAAAATTTTGAGATTTAATTTTAGTTTCATTTTGTTAGCCCTCAAATTTTTACAAAACGTCTCAAATTATCCGATTTTTTAGTTTCAAAATTTTCTCGTTTATCAATATTTCTGGTTTTCAGTTTTCAATACCCAAATCTATACTTCCGAATTATTTCTTCATTATCATCTTCATAATTATTGAAATTTTTTATTTTGTATAACTTATTATCTAATTATCCAAATTCCAAATTTTCTATTAAAAAGATGCAAGTTTTTAAAATGTAGAAGATTAGAAAGTTCAAAAATTTGACAAATAAAATCTTGGAAAATTTTAAGGTATAAAAACTAAAAAATTAAATCGTCCGTAAATTAATAATTCTAAAAAGGGGAAATAAAATAATTTAAAAATATTCCCAATCGAAATATAAATAAAATAATAATAAAGACCGAGAATATTATTACGGAAATTTTCGTACCACTTGCATACAACACAAAGGGGGTCGGAACATTGTTACGGAACATTCCGTAACAATAGCTTTGGCCCATACAATGTTGTAAGCTAGTTGTACGGAAATTTCCGTAATACTACCAATAATAAAATGACAAAATAGAAATAAAAAATACTGAAACTTTTGATGGAAAAATTTTACGGGATTTTTATTATATTTTATTATAAAATCTACTTTTAAGTTGTAATTTTTTGTGAAAATTTAAAACAATCTTGCTTGAAAATTGAAAATACTAAACACTATACGATCATTAAAGATTTTATTTCTATTCGTATTTTTGTTACGTAATTTTCCGTAATAATAGCCTGTCTCCTCTTTGTGTTATATACTAGTTGTACGGAAAATTCCGTAACAATATCCTTGGCCTATTTTTATATGAAAATTCAACATTTTTCTTGAAAACTTAAAACACTAAACGATCCTTAAGGATTTTATTTCTATTTGATTTTTAAAATCTGAAAATAAAAAATTTTGAAAATTAATAAAAAGCTGTCCTATTAACAAACAATAATATAAAATTGTAAATCAAAAACACTTTTTGTTTAAAACAATTTTTTGAAAATTTGCATAAAAATGTTTTTCAACATCAGTTTTTAAACATATATTTCTCTTAAAAAATTTGACTATATTGAGTCAAAAGTTCTTCAGTTTAAAAGAATGTTATGATTTTTTAGTCAAAAACAATTAGTTACATATTTTTTTTAAACTTCTGAAAATCGACAGTTTGTCTTTTAAAATACTTTTAGAATTTTCAAACATGGAAGATACTTTTTAAAGTGTTTAAAATTTTCAAACTCGAGAAAAAAATTGTTAAAAAATCACCTGAAAAAGAAGATTTGGTCCAATGCCATTTTCGTTGATTCTGAAGACAAAGGGTCCATCCAAACAATTTTCGTTCATTCCACGTTGAGGATTGGCTTCTCCGCAGAAACAAGATTCTGGTGACGCGTACATGTGATCGAAACGTCATTCGTTCTCCAAAAAATTTTATTTTCGAATACAAGCAGTCATGCATCGATAATAATCATTATCATATTGATAGTACTCATTTATAAAATCCATACTTTGAGTTCTGTTGAAAGGCGAGAGTCGAATAAATAAATTTGTCATGTGCTCGTGCTGATCTGCAGAAAAGGGACTTCAGAAAATCAGTAACCCTGTCACGCAAATATTTCCCTGCTGACAGATATCGTGACAACATGATATCTGCAGAGTAGTAACGTCAGAATCACGAGTCTATTTTTTTTCGTGACGAAATAGTTGAATGTCAGATGTTTGAAAGCAGACGTTAAAGGTTCCGTCCCATGTGGGCAGAAAACGTCGGCGTAAAGCAGAAAATTGTGAGAGTGAAAGAGACAAATAGATCTGTTTGTTTCTTTCACTCTCATGAGTTCCTGCTTTACGCCGCCGTTTTCTGCCCAAATGGGACGGCCCCTTAAATGGAAAAAACTAAAAGATATTTATATGCATTCTTAAAACCTTAAAAACTGAAAATCCAAAATTAAATATTTGCAAAAAATTAATTCAGAATTAAGTAGTGATTTTATCTGAAAAAAGGTAATTTTAAGGAGGAATTGTACAGTAGGGTGGTCCCAATTCTTTAAAAATTTTCATGCTCTCACCCCCCAGATTGTTCGAATCCCAAAAAAGTCGTGTTTAAGATAAGATCGTTGTAAACAACAATTAATTGTTTCAAGAATAAATTTTCTTAATTTTCAATCATAATTATCTCATTATGAGTAGAGAGTGGATGAAAAGTTGAAAAATGTAAAAAAAACCGCAATTTTTTAGCTTTATTCTAAGAAAAGGTATAAAATAGCTATAAGCAATAATAAATTGTTTAAAAAAGTTTTAAAACATCAAAATATATTTAAAAAGTAACATATTAAAAACAATTTGTGAAAACAAACTGCAAAAAATTAGGATTAAACGCCAAAAATACGCGATATCTCATTTTTACACTTATGGGGTTTTTTGGAACCCTATAGAAATGGTATATGGAAGTTGAATGCAAAAAGTAATTATGATTCGCATTTACCTATCAATTCACAATAAAAAAGTGCAAGGAAATGTAAAAACATCTAATATTAACGATTCTGACGCAAATTTATAAAAACGTCTTGTTTTCCCATGGGTTTTCCATGGGAAATACACATAAAACTTTATGGGTTTTGAGCTTTCTCTAAATATTAATTGATTTAAAAAAAATCCGTGTCTACTTTTTTTGGGACTCGAACAAATTTGGGGAGCGAGAGAGTGAAAAGGGGGCGCAGGCTATGTTGTGTGCTATTTGTACGGGAATTACCGTAATTCTAAACACTGCTTTATAAATAATGTAAATACATATAATTTAAATTCTATAAATTGAAACGATTTAAATTTAAAGCCTTTAAATGTTAATATCACAAAAATTCTTCCTAAATTGTAAAGGCCGTAGCAGAATAAAGCATGGTCTGGGTGCCCCCGCTCGGATGTAATCAATATTGTGGGGGCAAGTAGCTACCCCTATAAGATAAATTTACCCCAAGTATCAAGTAAAAAAAAATTTTTTACAAAAGTTATAAACAAATTTTGAAAAATCAAAAAATCAAATTAAGTAGATAGAAAAATACTTCTCTTCGTTTACTGCTGACATTCGCCAAACTAATTTCATGTTTGCCCAGGATTCACCACGTGGAGGTCATTAGTCAGATTAGCATCTCTTACTTTATTTACACTATATACAACTATATACATCCTGTATCAATAACTTAGCAAAACATATATGGGCAATTCTTTTGTTGGTTACACGTTACAGTTTCACGCACATTTTTCGAAATAACTTTTTTTGTTTATTTTTTTGGACGTTCGAGTTTTAGTTTATTCGAAGGCACTAAAAAACTCTTCAAAATGAGCATTCAACTAAAAAGAAATTTTCAATAGAAGCCGAGAAATTGCAATTTCAAAAGCGTTGGAACGTTACACGTTTTCGGAGAAAACGTGTAGCGTTCCAACGCTCTTGAAATTATAATTTTCGGCGAAAACGTGTAACGTTCCAACGCTCTTGAAATTGTGATTTCTCGGCTTCTGTTGAAAATTTTTTTCAGTTGAATGCTCATTTTGAAGAGTTTTTTAGTGCCTTCAAATAAACTAAAACTGGAACAGCCAAAAAAATAAACAAAAAAAGTTATTTCGAAAAATGTGCGTGAAACTGTAACGTAACCAACAAAAGAATTGCCCATACATGTTTTGTTAAGTTATTAATACAGGATGTATATAGTTGTATATAGTGTAAATAAAGTAAAGGATGCTAGTCTGACTGATGACCTCCACGTGGTGCATCCTGGGCAAACGTGAAATTAGTTTGGCGAATGTCAGCAGTAAACGAAAGAAGTATTTTTCTATCTACTCATAATCAATTGACACTGTGCCTGGGGAATTCACGATAAAATGTGTTTTTAATCGAATAATGCTGTTGCATCTGGTTTTTATTACACCATTGCATATAACTTATCGCGGCATAAGCTAAAACTTAAGTTGGCCCCTCATTCTCATGGAATTGCATACATGTGAGGGGCTAACAAGTAGTTTTTATTTTTTTTTAGACTATGAAGTAATGCTTTGATCATTTCCGCAAAAATATATTTTGAAGCCTTGAATGTGAGCATGATATAGAGAAAAAATGGTTGGTGTTCCAGAAGTACTTCCTTTAAAAAAAATTATTTAAAAATTTTGTTTTTTATTTATCCCCTTATTACCAACAGAATTGGTTCTTGAATTTTTTACGGAATCCCATAGTACCCTCTAAAACACATATTTTTCGTTTTCGAGAAAATTTTATTTTTTTGTTTTTCAAAATTTGTTTATAATTTTTGTAAAAATTTTTTTTTACTTGATACTTGGGGTAAATTTATCTTATAGGGGTAGTCACTTGCCCCCACAATATGGATCACATCCGAGCGGGGGCACCCAGAGCCCCAGACCATGCTTATCTTGCTACGGCCTTTCATTATATATTTTTATAAACATCAAACATTTAAAATTTTCAAACTTGAATTTCTGCATATTAAATTTTTCATAATTTAAAAAAAGATAAAAATATTTATATTTACAAACTTTCTCATAAAGGTGTTTAGAAAAATGTAAAATGAAGTGGGCCTGATTTATGATATATGAAAAACTTTTTACTTAAAAATATTATTCTGGAGCTAACTTGAAATAGCATATTACGTAACTAGAGGAGGAAGGCAACAATTTCAACGAGTGTGAGGTTTTAGCTGCCCGAGCCTGTATAGCGAGGTGAAAGTAGCAGTTTCAACCGTAGCGAAGGGTTAAAAATAAGAAAGAGCTGACATAAACTACAATTTGTGATGTGACTCCATCGCTGAGCAGTTTCTGTCAGCTGTTTTTTACTTTCAACCCTAGGGTTGAAACTGCTACTTTCGCCCCGCTGTGCAGGCATCGAAAGTCGTATTTTCAATGTAGGTGTTATCGAAAAATGTTTTTTAGTCTACAATAATTTTAATAAATTCGATAAAAGTTGTCTTAAAAGAAATAGTGGCATCCTCTAAATTTGAATCAGTTAACATTTTTACTTGTTTTTACTAATTTAAATTAGTAACTAAATTCTAGCCATTAGTTATTTATTTTTTACTGATTAAGGAGTTATAATAATAAATAAAATAATATAAAAAATAAAAAACAGATTCATAAGTTCTTGATCAGTAAAAAGTAACTTTTAAAAAAATAATTTTATAGCTAGAATTCAGTTACAAAATTCAAATTAGTAAAAATTTGAACTGCCTCTTTAGAGAGCATTAATAATACTTGAAACATTATTCCAAGTTCTAAAATAGTTTCACAAGAGATTGGATATTTTTAAAAAGTAAATCAAAGATTCAGATGGAATATTAGATACTGAAAGTCGATCGGAAACTAATCTTCTGTTTCTATAAAATGGCTTTTCTTTTTATATTGCTTTGATAGTTCTTTTTCTATTTATACATTGCAAGGTGACAAACTTTTTAAAAACTATTCCAAGGTGACAGACATTTCGGTTTAATATTCTTTTATGGATTCCAGGTGAAAATAGATTCAAAGATTATTGCCAAATGCACGCACGCTAGTAGACTCGTGTTATTGAGTCTTTAGATTTAGTTATGGAGCGAGAACCGAGAAATCCAAGCCTTCAGATTAAACAACGTAACATGAGAAACGCCATCACAATAAAGGAAATTTAATAGTCTTGCTATTTCAAGAGAGAAATTTCAACTTCCTATTCGAATCATCTCTCCTGACAAACATTCTTTGCAAAGATAAAGTGATAATTAGAGCTGTAATAACATTTTTTTTTATCAACCCCTGACAGGAAGCCCAACTTGAAAATATTTTTCTTTAAAATATTTCAGAGAAACGTTTTGTACATGTTTTGATTTTATTTAATCTGTTTCTTTCTTGCTAATTATACCAGTTTATTAACACACTTTGCATTAATTAAATAAGTTAGAATAAATCATTTGCAAAAGAAGAATTATTAAATTATTAAAATACATTAATTTTTGAAAGAAGAATTAATTAAGAAAAGTAATTATTGTAAAATTTGAAAATTTGAAATTGGATATTAATGTGTTTGTCTGAACTTACACGATAAATTAAATCTTTCCTGCACTGATTTAATATCTTTTGGCGTTAACACGTCTTAATACCGACTAATGCAAATTTCACTTCTGGATTGCGGTATAACTTCGGACTCTCAGCTTCCGGCAAGAACTCAAAATAACATGAGAGCTTTTCCTGGAGAAAGCCAGGTGCACGCGATACGGTTCTTCGATACTTACTGTTAGAGGAGCGAGTCCAAAGCACGCAATCGCTTTCGGGTGCTTGCAGGTGCGCAGGTGGCCCGTGATGTTTCTCTTTCAAGGTCTGCACCCTTTGTCGTAAAGGTGTCGCATTTCTCTTCTTCCGCTTACGCCTCCTGATTGCGAATAAAAACCTGATTTTTGGTTCATATTTCGAGAACCAGGTGGGGGATTCGAAAAGTGTCCTCGGAAACATGTTCTGGGCATCAAGCAGAGAAGTTAGAGTACCCACAAGGCATAGTTCCCAGATGTCAATTCTCGATCTAGAGAACTAAGCCAAGGATGGAAATAAAATTGTGGAATGAGTTCTAGGAGTAGAGCCAAGAAGTTAGAGTACCCACAAGACTGGATTTCCACGCTGTCGATTTTGGATCTCTATAAGCCAGCAATGTACTTGAAAAAAAGTTAAAGACTACATTTCCTCTTCCTTCACGTACGCCACCTGATTTAGGAATGAAAACCTAAGTTTTGTTTCACATTTCGAGAACCAGGTGGAGGATTCGAAAAGTGTCCTCGGAAACGTGTTCTGGGCACCGAGCAGAAAGTTAAAGTACCCTTAAGGCATAGTTCCAAGATGTCAATTTTCGATTTAGAGAACTAGGAGTCACGCATGGAAATAAAGTTGAGAGCTAGGTGGCGCTAGTGAAATTAAGTTTAGAAAATGAGTTTTTGAAGCTGAGCTGAGAAGTTTAAGTACCCACAAGACAAGGTTATTAGGTTTCAGTTTTCGATCTAGTGAACTAGGGGTCAATGATGGAAAGAAGTTTAAGTGTAAGTTTAAGTTTAATGTGTTTCTGAGATCGATCCAAGATGTTTGAGTACCCACAAGACAAAGTTTCCGATATATGAACTTTAGATTAAGAGAAATAGGGCTCTTGCACAAAAATAAAGTTAGAAAATGTGTTTTTGAGCTTGAGCTAAACAGTTTGAATACCCACAAAGCTAGGTTTTCATTATGTCAATTTTGGATCTCTATAAGCCAGTAATGTACTTAAAAGAAAGTAAAGATTGCATTTCCTCTTCCTCTGCTTACGCCTTCTGATTTAGGAATAAAAACCTGATTTTTTAGTCATATTTCGAGAACCAGGTGGGGGATTTGAAAAGTGGCCTCGGAAACATGTTCTAGACGTGGAGCAGAAAAGTTAAAGTACCCATTGGGCATAGTTCCAAGATGTAAATTTTCTACCTAGACACCTAGGAGTCACGTATGGAAATAAAGTTGAAGAATGAGTTATACAAGTTGAGCCAAGTTGTTTGAGTACCAACAAGACAGGATTTTTAATATTTTAACTTTAAATTTAGAAAAATAGGGCTCGCGCATAAAAATAAAGGTAGAAAATGTATTTTTGAGCTTGATCTGAAAAGTTTAAGTACCCACAAGACAGAGTTCCTATGCGCCACTTTTCGATCTAATAATCTAGGGGTCAATTATGGAAAACATCCATCATTGACCCCTAGTTCACTAGATCGAAAACTTATCTTACAACCCTGTCTTGTGGGTACTTAAATTTCTCAGCTCAACTTCAAAAATTCATTTTCGAAATTTAATTCCAATTGCTCCACCTAGCTCTCAAAATTAAAAATCGAACTTCCCAAAATCCTATCTTGTGGGTACTCTAACTGCTTGGCTCAACTTCGAGAATTCATTCCCCAACTTTATTTTTACCCCTGACGGTTAGTTCTTTAGATCGAAAATTGACATCTTGGAACTCTTCCTTGTGGGTACTCTAACTTCTCTGCTCGATGAACAAAACGCGTTTCCGAGGATACTTTTCGAATCCCCCTTCTAGTTTGAAGCATTAATACAAAATCAGGTTTTTATTCCTAAATCAGGAGACGTATTTAGGGGAAGACGAAATGCAATCGTTAACTTTTTTTCAAGTACATTGCTGGCTTATAGAGATCCAAAATCGACATCATGGAAACCCAATCTTGTGGGTACTCTCACTTCTTGGCTCAACTCCTAGAACTCATCCCCCACTTTATTTCCATCTCTGACCGCTAGTTCTCTAAATCCAACATTGACATTTTTGAACCTTGTCTTGTGGGTACTCTAACTTCTCTGCTCGATGCCTAGAACACGTTTCCAATAATTTTAAGACAAATTGGTTTCTATCATGAAAATAAAGTTAGAAAATGTGTTTTTAAGCTTGAGCTAAAACGTTTGAATACCCACAAGACAGGTTTTATTTTTGTTCGTCGAAAATAATTAGAGCATCCTGTAATATCAAGGCGACAAAAGAGAATAAGGTTATTTTCAATTGTTTTAATTGAAACTTGTATTTTTTATGCAATCAAACTGGCATGAGTCAGGATTATATATTCTTAAAGGGTTTATATTTTCCTACATTCAAATGTTTCTTTCAAACCTCAACAGGGTTAAGGTTATTGGAAGATAAGGTCGTGATGACTGGGGAGAGGGTGGGGGGGAAGATACTTGTCAGCCTGGTCACGAACACTCGTGACAGTTTCTCCGTTTCATCACTTTTCAGATCAGATGACAACTAAGACAATTTGCGAAGAAAAGATTTTTCGAGGCGAATGTTATGCCATGAAACTTTAATCTGCGACCTATTTTTTCTTGAGTACTTCCACGTGCAGGTACAAGGATAAACGCAAATTCAACAGATGTCAAAAAGATTATTATTTTTAAAAGAATCTTTAAAACTATTTTGTTATTCATTTTTCCTACAATTTTGTTTACTTGTGGAATGTTCCCAAAGTCGTTATGAAGTATTCAAATTAAAAAGTAAACTTATTTAAAGAAAATGTATGATTAGGAGTTAAGAAACTTTTTAATGCTCGAATTAAATAGGGAAAATTAATTATTAAATATTAAGAATTGTAGTCTAAATCTTTATGAAGAAAAAAAATTAATCATATATTTTTTTCTTGTTTTTTTGTGTGTGGTGATTTTAGGATATAGTTACACTATAGCAAGTTACTAGGATAATTTCAGATTCTTACATTGTTATTTGATGAGCTTTTGATAATTAAATAGAGTTACTAATAAAAATAGACTGATCACTTCTTCGTTTGAATTAGCACTAACTATTTTTATAGCCATCTCCAAATTTGTAGAGACCAATACAAATGCAAGAGTCTATAAAATTTCCTGGCCCTGAAAGTTTCTGCGCAAGACGCAAATTCAGTCTTGCGAAACAATTATGCAGTTAAATGACAAAAATTAAGAAACATTTCTCTGTTATCTGCAAGGTGTCGTGTCGCATAATGTCGTATCGAAACTTTCGTGTAGTTTTCGAGAGACCTTTCTCAAACCACGTGATGTTATTATCGAAATCACAGATAAGAGATTAAAATTTAACACTAGTTCATACGTAATTTACAAACTATCGTGGAATTTTCTAATTTGCTTTAAAAATTTATAACATTTTGTCACGCGATACCCTGCTAATGATGATGAATTGTTAAATTGCTTCAACGATTTTTACGTTTAAGAAAAAAAAATATCGTTGAAAATATCAAACATGGTGATATAAATTGATGTGCAAAATCTATCAAGAAGGGTTAATTATTATTATTATTGAATTTAGGTGCAAGTACATTTCAGTTTTAGGAATTCACTTTGAATTTACCTATAATACGAATAAAATCTGTTATAGAAGTCATCTGAATTCAATTACCCAGGCGGAAAAGTCGGACTTATGCCGGATCTTAAGAACGGCATAGTACCGCGCCAGTTGTAAACGAGGAACAATGCCAGTACTGATCATTAGTACCGAGCCGAGCGTTGGCGCGGTACTGGTTTAGTACTGCCCCAGTACTGAGTCCGAATGCTGACTGAAAGCCGACTTATGAGTTTTTCCGAGCGTTGGCGCGGTACTGGTTCAGTACTGCCCCAGTATGGAGTCCAAGTGTTGGCTAGAATCCGAGATGGAAGTTTTGCCAAGCGTTGGCGCGGTACTGGTTTAGTACTGCCCCCGTACTGAGTCATTTGCCCGAAAATTCTTCCTTTTCGTAAAGATTTTGTGACCAAGACTTCAGTCAAAAAAAGTAGTTGTAATCTTGGAATAATTCATACAGATTAATTACTTATTTGATTCGGTGACGTTACACTTCTCACTTATTCAGATTTAGAGAGTGCGCAAAAATAACAAATTATACCTGAAAAGAACTTGGTGCTGGTTAAATCTGAATTAGTTAAAAATTACTAATTGAAAACTGCAGAAAAGCAAAAAGTCAGTCAATAATTCAATTAGTTATGTATTTAATTAATTATTAATCACAATAATTAATTTTCAGTTTAATATATTTGACTAATAAATTACTGATATCATAACGTAATATCACTAATATTCACTAATTAATTGTAACGTTTTCTAATAACAATTACTTAAATTTACTAACAAGCAGTCAATTTTAACTAATTGGTGAAGCAGGGAGACAAAAAATAATTTTCCGAATTTCAATTTTAATATATTCCTCAGTTACCTCGGACTAACTATCGACAAGTTGGTTAGTGCGTGTGCTAGGTTTAGGTTTTTACGTAGTTTAAGGTAGAGTTCGAATCCTCGGCGGATGCGATTTTTCAAAGCGTTTGAGCGTGCAATTATATGTAGAAGTGACCGTGCGGGCAATTGTGTAATTTCAAACATGAATTAAGTGCAGTGATAATATGTAAAGCAATTTTTTTGCAAATGAATTATTATATTGCAATAAATATTTGTATTTTATTATTTGAAGAAATATTGTACCGCCACAGTACCCACGGACAACTCCCAGCCGAGTGACATTTTGTACTAATGCCAGTACCGCGCTAGTACAGACTTCGGGAAAAGGCATATTTCCAGTATCGCCCCAGTACCGACAGACAACTCCCAGCCGAGTGACATTTCGTACTAATGCCAGTACCCAGCTGTTTGCCATCCGATAATACGCCAGCACCACGCCAGTACCGACATCCGCCCGGCGGTACTGGCGCGGTACCAAGCCAGTTGTAAATTTCCACCTGGGGGGAGCTAGACTCGCTGCTTATATCCAAATCCACGGTAGAGTTTGGACATTTCGTTAGCATGCACCCTCAGTAACGAAATGTTCAAAGTCTATGACATCTACGTTAGTCCCAAATTTAGAAATGGTCAAACTTTTGGGCGTTCTGATTGGCTGGGCCTCCAGGGGTACGACCACCAACACTTCCTTAGTGTGCCGACAAAAGGGATGTGAACTTTAGACGCTGCCGCATGCTACCGGTTGCTGTCTGTCGCGTGCCGAGTAGCAGATAACGAGTCACAGTCGCAACAAATGCAAATGTGATGGAGTAAATACAAATTGTGACAAAGTAGAGTATAGTATTGACAATATAAGTTATAATAACAATAATAATAATAATAATAGTACTAGTCGCGGGACACATTAATTGACTTGAATTCACATGAATTGACTTGAATTCACCTGAGTTGACTTGAATTCAGCAGAATTATCTTAAATTCACTATAACTGACTTAAATTTGCCAGAATTGACTTAAATTCACAAGAATTTACTTCGATTCAGGAGAATTGATATTAATTTATATAAATTGCCATGAATTCATTTGAATTATCTTTAATTCATGATAATTGACTTTAATTGATGTGAATTAACTTCAATTCTGTTGAATTTACTTCATTTCAGTTGAGAATTAACTTTGATTCCTGTGAGTTGACTTTAATACACTTCATTTAAACAGAATTTATTTGAATTGACTTTAATTCACTTTATTTTACTTGTATTTAACTCGAATTCAGGAAAATTGACTTGAATTTACGAAAATTGACTTGACTTCAAGAGAATTGATATTAATTTATGTGAATTGTCTTGACTTCATGTGAAATAACTTTTATTAATGAAAATTGACTTTAATTCAATCGAATTAACTTCAATTATGTAGAATTTACTTAATTTCAGTTAATTTATTTTACTACTGACCTTAAACGATTTGAATGAACTTTTCTTCACTTAAATTGACTTTAAAACAGTTGAATGGAATTTACCTTATTGCTTTAGTTGAACTGACTTTAATTTTCTGTATTTAACATGTGTTGAGAATTATTGAATTCAATTTTCTTGAATTTACGTAAGAATTCATTTGAATTGATTTGAATTAAGATTATTTGACTTTAATTCAGTTGATTTCCTTTGAATTGAGCTTAATTGTCTTGAATTAACTGCATTTCGCTTGAATTGACTTTAAAGCAGTTTCATTGACTTAAATTCTCTTGAATTCATTTGAGTTCAGATGAATTGATTTTTTATTTATTTATTTATTTATTGAACAGTGTACGGGCAATGCACTTTAGTTACAATCTAAATTATCTTAAAATTAAGTATGATAACAATTAGCTTAGGCCGCGTTGTTTTCAATATGATATACGATTTTTCGAAGTGCATTTCTGAACCTCGTTGCAGAGGTTTCGAAAAAGTCTAGTTCCATACACTTTAGAGTTCGCCCCGTAGTTAGTGCGATGGTATGGTACCATGAACAGATTTCTATTTCTTAATGAATTCGGCGGTGCATATATGTTTATCTCGCGTAGTAAACTAGAACAATCGATGTTATTGTTCAAGATTTTGTACAAAAAGCACATGTCGGCAAACATAAATCGTTCTGAGATTTTATATAGTTAAACTGACCTTAATTTGCAAGATAATCGAAAGACAAATGTCCAGATCCAAACTTTCTTCGACCATAATTTACTTAAATTGACTTGAATTCATTTTATTCCACGTGCATTGAAATTAATCGACTTCAGTTTCCTTGTATTCAATTGAGGTCACTTGAATTGAGTTTCATTGATTTGAATTTACTTGAATTGTCTTGAATTGACTTGAATTAACTCTATTTAACTTTGAATTGTCGTTACTTCTTTTAAGTTCGCTTGGATTTCTCCGGACTTCACTTGAGTTGAGATGAATTGACTCGAGTCAACAAAAATTGATTTGAAATCATTTCAACTGACTTCAATTCTGTTGAATTGGTTTCACTCGGATTAATTTGAATTCACGTGAGTCCATTTTAAATTTATTTTGAATTCACTCGAATTCTCTTGATTTCACATGAAATCAGTGGAATTTCTGGAATTCTCTCGAATTTTCTTGAATTCACGTGGAATCTATTGAATTCAATAGAATTCTGTTGAAATTATCTTGAATTCACATGAATTCATGTGAAATCACTAGAATTCTCTTGAATTCTCCTTAATTATCTCGAATTCTCTTGAATTCTTGAGGATTATCGTGAATTCACATATAATTCACGTGGAATCACTTGAATTCACTAGAATTCTCCTGAAAAACCCAGAATTTACTAGAATTCGCTTGAATTCACTGTAGTTCTCTTGAATTCACTAGCATTTTCTTGATTCATGTAGATTTTACTAGAATTTTCGTGAATTCTCTAGAATTCTCTTAGATTCTCTTTTAATTCACTTGAATTCACATGAATTTAGTGGAATATTTAGAATTCTCCCGAATTCACATGAATTTACTTGGAATTTATTGAATTGACTAAAAGTAGCTTGAAATCAGTAGAATTCTATTGAATTATCTCGAATTCTCTTGGATGACAAGACTAGACAAGAATTCACTAGAATTCTCTTAAATTCTCTAAAATTTTCTTCAAATTATTTTAATTCAATTCTATTAATCCATATTCAGTTTCCTTTGGATTCACTTGAACTGACTTCTGCCGTCCAAAGTAAAAAGATACATAAGTGACATTGTCGCTTAGGTCGACTTTTCCATTGCTAGGTTTTAGAGAATAACCCTAAACCACAAAGCCGCTTACCTTTTAGAGAATAACCCTAAACCACAAAGTCGCTTATCTTTTTACTTTGGACGGCAGACTTGTATTCACTGTATTCTTGGAATCAGATGAAGAGCTGTTTCAGGATTCACTTTTAATTCAAATCAATTTACTTGAATGCATATGTCAATTAACTTTCAATTGGCGCAAATTAATTTTAATTTGCTTGACTTTACTTTGATTCTCATGAATTCATTTATATTCACTTCTTAATCCTAGAATTTAGGTGCACATAAAATTTTTAAGTGCTTTTCTGGTTAAAAGTATTTTTTTACGATAAAAAATTATAGGTACCAAGTTTCTTTGTGGTACCAATGCTTTTCTTCCTAAGAACAGTCCATCTTTCTTTCTTGTTAAGTGTATGTACGAAGGTGACCACGTGGCCAAGATGTCGGTAATTGATATTCCGCGAGTTTTCCCGTAAATTATTAACTTAAATGGATTTTCGAGATAAGCCAAAGGCATGTAGACTATTTCCGCAACTATGGCTTATCTTAAAAATTCATTTGAATTAATAATTTACGAGAAAACTCGGGGAATATAAATTACCGACATCTTGGTCACGTGGTAACCTTAGTACATGCTCTTAAAAGCTTAAAAGTTTCCCTCTAGTTTTTTAAAGACATTTATCTTAAAATATTTAGATATTAAAAAATATTAAATATAATTAAAATATTAAGATATTTTTGTATTTAAAACAGTCCCTATCTTTTGAATCATTACCATCGGTCCGCTATAACTAAAGTCTAGACTAGATGTGCAATTGTTCAGTTGGGGTTATTGCTTATTTATTATCTTCTGAAAAAAATCAATCATTTTATGTCGATTTGCATTCGTACAGCAATTATTGCAGTTTTGTCTATTTTCTCATCTCTCGTTGGAAGGGAAAAGGTTCGAAGGGAAGAGATTGCGTGTTTAGGGATTCTTTTTGTCAGGCACGAAGTATCGTTGGTTTGTTGTAATGACAAATCGATGATAAGTCGTTTCTAAATGTTTCCTGTGTCAGGTTTACTTTATGGTTCCGAGGTTCTAACAGTAATAAGTGTGTAACCGTTTTGTAAATTTTTTTTGGTGTAATTGTCTTTAAATTTTAAAGCCTATTCGATTTTCCATTTCATATAATCGGATTGAAGTTCATTTCTGACCTAAATCTTGATTTTTTCTCACAATTAATATCTCAACTCGATTCCAATTTTTAGTATAAATCTACAACTAATTACACAGGCACACGGGAAAAAAAAGTTGTCTTTTCCTAGATTTTCCCTATACGGGAAAATGTAAAGTTGTCTGTTTGCTAGACTACTAGACCACTATATCTATATGTTTTTGGGGTCACTGAATCCGAATCCGATGTCAGAATTTCCCCTGGACGTCAGGATTTTCCCCTAGACTAGGGAAAAATGCAAAGTTGTCTGTTCGCTAGACTAGCCCACTATATCTATATGTTTTTGGGGTCGCTGAATCCGAATCCGATGTCAGAATTTCTCCTAGACGTCAGGATTTTGCCCTAGATTAGGGGAAAATGTAAAGTTGTTTGTTTGCTAGAATAGACCACTATATCTCTATGTTTTTGGGGTCGCTGAATCCGAATCTGATGTAAAAATTTCCCCTAGATGGCAGGAATTTTCCCCTAGACTAGGGAAAAATTTAAAATCGTCCGTTTGCTGGACGAGACTACTATATCTATATAGTTTTGAAGATCGCTGAATCCGGATACAATCTCAGAATTTCTCCTAGGCATCATGATTTTCCCCTAGCCTAGGGGAAAAAATAAAAAATTGTCTGTTTGCTAGACTAAGACACCATATCTAAAGGTTTTTTAGGTCGCCGATTTCAAAGCCGACCACAGAATTTCTTCTAGACGTCAGCATTCTTCCCTAGCCTAGAAGAAAATGCGA
>JBAGKK010101816.1:7744-21575 GCA_037177015.1 Euceroptres primus
AAAGGTATATCTTTATCGACAGTTGAGATCATCATCTTCACATACGAAACCGATTAAGCGTCGAATAATTTATTTATTATATAAATATAAATATTTATTTATAACTCGTTCCAATTGTGAAATATATAAAGGTATATCTTTATCGACAGTTGAGATCATCATCTTCACATACGAAACCGATTAAGCGTCGAATAATTTATTTATAACGATTACACATCATTCATGGCGCAAGTTCTTCTACAACAAAAATTTCGAATAGATAAATCTCATCGCTTTGTTGCACGATTGGACTCCCGGCGATTTACGATTCGCGCCACAATATTTCCTATACTATATCCTATTATCCAATGTCATGTAGACCTCAATGACCTTTAAGTTAAATAGTTTATATCTCTACTATGACTCGTATCTTCAACTCCATTTTTTTTGCAATTATAGATTCAGACAGATCGAGAAAAACAAATAATCTCTTCCGGAACATCATAATGATGAGGTTCTTTTTTTTCTTTTTTTTCTTTTTTTGAACAAAGGCAATCTGAGATTGCTTTTGTTCAAACTCATTCTTCCAGTCATTCTATGATAACTAATTACTATAGGATAATCGTGCCATAATGTAAATTAGGAAAAACCTTGAATTAATATTTTTTATTAAAGCTGGGATGAAAAACAAAAATGAGAAACTGAAAACAAATCATAGTTCAACTCAGATGAAATATTCTTCACTGATACAGAAAACCGATAATGATATTTTGTGTATACTTTTTAAATATGTGGTTTTTTGTGATTTATTTTTGTTTTGAAAAGTAAGAAGTAATTACGCGATGAAGGGTTTGTACTATGGTGATTATTCTGAAGCCTATAAAATAAATTGTTATTGCACTAAAAGCATCCTGCTTCGCTCGCATTTAATCATAATTGTGGGAGACCTGCTATACATTATTCTTTGTATGACACGTGAGGAGTTAAGAGCCATAACGTGAGGTCCACTCTGGCTGGCAAAATACCCATCGTTCTTTTTTTCACGGTCAAGCCACAAGAATTTCAACTCGAGACAAATCGATACCACAAGAACATGGATGATGGTACCCTGTCCAGAGATCTTTCCTTCTCGCTTCAGCGAGCATATTCCATTTTTTATAACAGTTTAACCTGTCTCTCCAGACAGCCTCTATTTCATAACTTGCAATTTTCAAATATCTTCTACGAATTGTGGTTTTAATTAATGAAATTAATTTCCTGCTTTGAGACATTATCTGATGAAGTTTATGAAATAAATCAAATAAATAGAATCAGAAATAGAATAGTCTGTGGTTTTAATGATGGAAAAATAGCTTCATAAGATGGGATTATAGAAGATAATGATCAAAGAATTTTTGGGAGGTCTTGGTCGTTGATCCGGTGCAGGTTGAAGTGACACAAAATCCAGGTGGCACTGACCTAGCTAGCAGAGCAGACCCACGTTTGGTGGACCGTTCCTTAACACTGTGGGTACTGTTATTCAGCTGGCACACTTCGCTCAGAATACCAAACAACTCCTGATACGATAATGCATCAGGAATTTCAACTTGAACTAGAAACAACCAAGGCTGCCGACCCAGCCTCCTTATAACGAGGATCGACCATTTTGGTCGAAGCGTAATTAATTGACCTACAGGTTGTACATCTCTCCTTTTAATCCAAGCTTATAAACTCCACCAAGCACCAGTTTACAACGGCGTTTTGATACATTACCCTATCTTTTAATTAATCCACAACAGCATTGTAAAAGCTATTTCAAGACAAAACCTGTTTATTCCTTTTTACCAAAGAATTATACCTTTGAGGGAATTATTTATTACATGGCAAAGGGCACTTCATGATTGTTTATAATCTGTAAACACTAATTGTAAATTGATTTAGTAATCATGCGAGCAGGTATCCAACCTGTTATCAAATCGCCTCGTATTGAAATATATTGTTTCAGGGTTTCCTTAAATTTTAATGAAAAAAACTCAGGATAACTTTTTCCAATATTGACTTCTCCTGAAGTAGGATTTTGAACATAAAAATAGTTATCATGTAAGGTAAATGTCCCAGTAATCGTACCGGGCCCAGTAATAGTGCAATTGGCACATAAGCTAAAGAAATAATTATAAAAGATCTTTAAAAAAGTATTTTGTAACAAAAAATAACGAGCTTTATCATTATTTATTATCAAAATCAATAATATCAATAATAATATGAATAATAATAATCAATAAATAAGATTAACGGCGAAACGATTACTGGGATTAAGGTCACGATTACTGGGATATTTATCTTACCTCTGTACAGTTGTAAATTTTAAAGAATTGAAATTTTAAAAAAATTTGACATGCAGTCACCGGAAAAAATATCTGACAATAAAAAAAGTTGTATTTGAAGATGGGAACCAGGTCTAAGAACCGTATTTGAAGAAAAAGAACATTGAATTATGTCAGTTTGGTAAAAAATATGGAAATTTTAAAGAAAAAATTTTAATTATTTCCATACTCCTTAGTGAATTTTTAAAAACTTGTGAAAATGGAAAAACATTTTTTCTGCGAAACGGAAAAATACATGTCGCTTGTTTTTTTTTTCGAAACTGAAACTCCAAAACCAAAACAAAATTACAATTGATAATCTGATCACCTGTAATCTAAAAATACACGTAAAATATCCCAGGTGGAAAAATGCTACAGAATTTATGTAGAATGCATTCTATTGAATCCTCACAAGAATTCTACTCTTCTATAGAAACTTCATAAAAATTCTATTCCGAGTTCTATAAAATCCTCAAAAGAATTCTACAGGAATTCTAGTCCACTTTCTATAAAATCCTGACAAGAATTCTACAAGAATTCTAGTCCAATTTCTATAAAATCCTCACAAGAATTCGACAATACAGAAATTCTGTATAAAATTCTGTAGAAATTGGACCAGAATTTCCAGGGTGCCTAGCGGACCGGGAAATCGGGAAAAATCGGGAAAATCCCGGGAATTTTAGTTTACCGAGAAATAACCGGGAAAACCCCGGGAATTTTATTTTACCGGGAAATAACCGGGAATTTTATTTTACTGTAAAAAACCTGGACATTTTTTTTAGGATTGGGATTATACTTATATTTTATTTTTCTATTTTTCAGATTTCAATAGAATTTAAGCAACTACTTGTGATTCTGTTAAAAAATATTCATTTTACGTGTTACGAGAACGTTAAAATATGTACTATAGATTAACATTTATCACTGTCTGTGATTAAATATGAATTTGGCACGTGTAAATAAATAATTATCTTCTTTACGATATAAATTTTGTATTGTTATGTTAAATATAAATATAAAGAAATATGTTATGTTAAAATTCCCTTTTCTATGTATTCATTCCCTTTCCCCGTTCCCTTTCAAAAATCTCAAAAGGAAATTTTTAACTTGATCGGCGAAAAAAATTGACCAGGAAAATGCCGGGAAAAACCCGGGAATTTTAAACGGCTTGATCGCTAGACACCCTGAGAATTTTTGTTAGAACTCTATATAAAAATTTCAGTAGCGTTATGGTGAGTATTCTATAGAATGCATTCTACATAAATTCTTTAGAATTTTTCCGTCAAGGATAGTAAATTGTATGAATTAAAGTTTTCCAACAAAATAATGACCAATCTAAATTTGAAACCAATTCCACTAGAATTCAGAATTCTTAAGTATGTTTACTCTTTTTTAATTACTTAGTCAATTTACATTCTGTGAAAATAAACTTTATTGGTTAAAATGTAAAGTGTAAAGTTTCTCACCATAAAAACCAAAAAAAATTCCTAATAAATTTCTCAGACTGGTTTAATACGAACTAAAGAACGAATTTGCATAACTTTGAGTGGCAATAATTTTTTAACCTAGTGCTTGAATTACCAATTTATGAGAGAATTATTTATTACATGGCAAAGAGCACTTCATGATTGTTTATAATCTGTAATCACTAATTGTAAATTGATTTAGTAATCATGCGAGCAGGTATCAAACCTGTTATCAAATCGTCACGTAATGACATATATTATTTCAGGGTTTCCTCAAATTTTAATGAAAAAAACTCAGGTTAATAGAATTTTGAACACAAAAATAGTTATCATGTACTTCTGTATAGTTGTAAATTTGAAAGAATTGAAATTCAAAAAAAATTTGACATGCAGTCACCGAAAAAATATCTGACAATTAAAAAAGTTATATTTGAAGATTGGAACAAGGTCCAAACACCGTATTTGAAGAAAAATAACATTGAATTATGGTAAAAAAAATTATTGGTAAAAAATATGGAAATTTTAAAGAAAAAATTTCAATTATTTCCATATTCCTTAGTGAATTTTTAAAAACTTGTGAAAAATGGCAAAACATTTTTTCTGCGAAACGGAAAAATACATGCTGCTTGTTTTTTTTTTCGAAACTGAAACTCCGAAACAAAATTACAATTCTAAATCTGATTACCTGTAATCTAAAAATACACGTAAAACAGTCCAGGTGGAAAAATGCTATAGAATTTATGTAGAATGCATTCTATAGAATCCGCACAAGAATTCTTTCTATAGAAACTTCACAAGAATTCTACAAGAATTCTAGCCCAATTTCTATAAAATCCTCACAACAATTCTACAAGAATTCTAGTCCGATTTCTATAAAATCCCCACAAGAATTCTACAAGAATTCTAGTTCAATTTCTATAAAATCCTAACAAGATTTCGACAATACAGAAATTCTATATAAAATGCTATAGAAATTGGGCCAGAATTCTTGTGAGAATTCTGTATAGAAATTTAAGTAGAGTTATGGTGAGTATTCTGTAGAATGCATTCTACATAAAATTCTATAAAATTTTTCCGTTTAGCATAGTAAATTGTATGAATTTAAGTTTTCCAAAAAAATAATGACCAATCTAAATTTGGAATCAATGCCACTAGAATTCAGAATTCTTAAGTATCACAGAAAATTCCAAGATATCATTTTAATCTGCAGCAAAATGAGAAATCGAAAAACAAAAGAGTAAAAAGAGTAAATACAATAGAGTAAATGATCCACTTCAGACCAAAATAATATTGCTGCAGATTAAAATAATATCCCACGGTTTACTGTGATGTTTACTCTTCTCTAATTACTTACTTAATTTACTTAATTACTTACTTACTTCATTCTGTAAAAACAAACTTTCTTTGGTTAAAATGTAAATTGTAAAGTTTCTCACTATAAAAACCAAAAAGATTCCTAATAAATTTCCCAGACTTGTTTAATACGAATTAAAAATCGAATTTACATAACTTTGAGTGGCAATAATTTTCGAATCTAGTGCTTAAATTACCAATTATTTATGAGTTAATTACGAGAGCAGTGAACGGCACAAATTTCCTTCAATTTTAATGAAAAAACTCAGGGTAATTTTTTTCCAATATTGACTTCTCCTAAAGAAGTATTTTGAACACAAAAATAGTTATCATGTACTTCTGTTTAGTTGTATTTTGATAGAATTGAATTGATAGAATTTGATAGGATTTCAAAAAGAATTTGGCATGGTCATCGAAAAGAATATCTGACAATAAAAAAAGTTACATTTGTAGGCGGGAACAAGGTCCAGATACCGTATATGAAAAAAAAGAACATTGAATTATGTCAGTTTGTTAAAAAATATGGAAATTTTAAAGAAAAAAAATATTATTTTCATTTTCCTTAGTGAATTTTTAAAAACTCGTGAAAATTCGACAAAAAGGTTTTTATGCGAAACGGAAAAATATTTGACTCTTTTTTTACTCTGACAAATAATATTTTTCAGTGTACCAAACGATTCGATGACACTTTGGAACGATTCGATGACACTTTGGGGACCTGACTGCATGATTTAATTTGAACTCGGTCAATATCGTTTTCATTTTCATTTTATCTTTTATTTTATCTATATTTACCAAAATTTTTTCAGGTGAGAAGCTAACAAAAATGAGATTGAAATAATTAATAATTACCCTTGAGCTGAAAAAGGTAACTTTGATCTCTCCTTGTGACTCAAGCTTCGGATGAATGATAATTACATGAGTAATAAAAATAAGCAAAATATGGAGCATAAAACGCCCACGATTACGTTGATGTTATAATTTATAATGCCAATGTCAGCCTGCTCTATTTTTTTTATCTTGAAATTTTTATGCAGAAGAGTCTTCTTGGGAACAAAGCACGAGTGCTCTGTTATTACAAATATAAAACGGCCTCGGAGACTATAAAGTATAAAATCACGCAAGGCCCTTCGTCAAAGTGCGATCCTAATTATTCAAATGATCCAGGCTCTTTTTTTCAATGTCGACCTCGAGCGGCGAAATTGCATTGATGATCGCTGGGAGAAGATACGCGATTTTTTTATCCTTACCTACACGCGATCTGTCAAGATTCATTCAGCAGAAAAAAAAGAGGAACAAGTTCCTACTCGATGATTGTAATTCTATCTCTTTTGTTATTCATAGATTCAAATTAATCAACAATTTATCAAACAAGCTTAGCTTAGAATCATTAAGCAATTTTTCAATTATTTTTTCTTTGATTCTTTTGTTCTTTTTGAAACTTATCTTGCTTTTTTTTCTTAATTGTGACAATTAGGAGCACAGTGATTTTTGTCATTTCCACTCTTTTCTCATCACAAAAATTCATTATTGTTATTTTCTTTTGTTTTCTTTGCCTTTTTTTCATTCTTAGTGTAATTGGGTTTCTTAAGAAACCTAGACACTTGGAAGGTGATGATAATTGCTGTTTAGAGATTCCATCTCCCTTTCGAAAAAATGTAGTTAAACAACTGTGGCCTATGGCTGCTATAAAAGAAGTAAAGAGTACGGATAAGGCAGAAGCACAGGTGTGGATAAGTCAACATACGTGCTTATTCCACGTGCACGTTTAGAAGAGTCGGCAGTGTGGGAACCTTGTTCTTGTTGCCACGTACAATCTTAGGACTTAGGGCAACTTCACAATTGACTTTCACGCTTAGAAAAAAATTACGGTTCCACACGTTCGCTTCATGTCTCAATCAACTCTTAATTTCATCCCAACATCTCCATTTTTACTGACATTTAAACACCTTCATCCTGCTTCATATTTCGCACTTGAAAATTCCAAATTTTTATGCTTTTCAATTTTAAAAGCTTTTCAATTTCAATATTGAAATTGAATTCAATATTGAATTTTTATATTTTCAATATTTTTTATCGTTTGATTATTATTTCCAAATGCTTTTTACAATTTAGTGAAATGACTAAACTGACTAAAAAATTCTAAACAGGAAATGAATTCTACGAAAATTTTTTTGCCATTCAACTGGAGAATCATTTTTCGTAATTCGTTATACAAAAAAAATTGATCCTAACGGAGTTAAACATCTGATGGATTCTACCGTAATATATCGGTAATTTCGCATCGAATCCTGAAAGAAAACTGATTTTAATGTTACGCGTGAACAACTGTGGCGTGACAAACCCCGATAACTTCGATAACGTTATGCAATTTGTGCAGAGAATGCGAGAAACTCGACTTCTTGCAGCATCAAAACAGCCGTTAGTCTACAGGTCTACACGAACTAAATCCTAAATGAAGAAAAAGACGGATAAAAAGTTTTATTACAGTCAAAAGATGTATTGAGTAGAATGGATGGATGAATGGATGAATAAGATGAATGGAAATTGAGCAATATTAATTATTCATCATATTTTGTACAGAATATAAAATAATTTTAAAAATTAACTATTTACGTTTCTCTTCTTACTTACGGTAAACAATTGAAGAAGTAAATTTATCTGTTTACCGGAGGCGTGTTGTTTTTAAGCTTAAGGGGTTTTTTTAGGGATCCAGCGAGTTGAATCTAGAACAAGTTTGAACTTCTCACTAAGGCTAAACTTAAGAGGACGAGACTAATTATATACGGTTTAAAAGTTAATTAGAGTCCTTTCTTCAGAGGAACTAGTATTAGGAACCGTGCAAGCCTTCCTTTTCGATGGCCTTCCTTTTTGTCTAGCGACGGACACTACAATGGCTGACAGTTAGGTTCAACGGACCCGGATTATTACTATAGCGCTATGGCTAGTCATTTTTCTCACTACATATAAAGTACTGTGCCCATAACTACGTAAATATAGTTGAAAAAATGAACGATAGCTTGTTAGGTAATTATTTCGATTATTTAAAACATCGTATAAACATAACAAACATAGTATAAACATAGTATAAACATAGTATAAACATCGTATAAACATAACAAACATTAATGTACATAGTAAAAAAATACTGGCTGAAAACATGCTTTGTTAGAGAGAATTGTTGATGAATTAAATAATTACGAGATTCCAACTTTAAGTTAATTGTAAAGCACTTAAGTATCAATCAATTTTTTTCCTTGTGTCGTACGAAATCCCGATTTTTCGATTTTTCAAAACTTTGAAGCGGAAATTTCTTTCTCATGGAGAGAAAGTTATTCGGTATGTTTTTCAGATTAAAAAAATTGTTTAGCGGTCGCTAAAGTTATTTTTGTTGGAAAGGTGACCTTCAGGGTGTTATAATTTTTA
Source organism: Euceroptres primus (assembly GCA_037177015.1). Taxonomy (NCBI): domain Eukaryota; kingdom Metazoa; phylum Arthropoda; class Insecta; order Hymenoptera; family Figitidae; genus Euceroptres; species Euceroptres primus. The sequence continues at coordinate 16,311 of JBAGKK010101816.1, forward strand.
TTTTCTACTGATTTAAATTTTTCATCAAAACTAAGGGTAATATTTTTTCATCGAGGTGTGCAAATATTCTCAAATTTTTTTCATAATGAACAAAAATTTTTTAACGAGTGTTTAAGATACTTAAAGTATCGGTATTGGGATAAATTTGAGTTTTGAGAGTCAAAATCGATAGTAAAATTTTTTTAAAAATATGATACTCACAGGGAATATTTACAACGTATAATTGACAAAAAATTCTTATATCATAATCAACCAGTTAACTCAATTAACTTAGTAAATAAAAAGTTTTCAAAGTAAAATTTTTTTACACATTAATAAAATTGTCCAAATTTTGAAAATAGTTTTAATTAAGAGATCTTGTTTCAGTGATTAAAAAATCTATATTAATAGATTCAAATACCTATGAGAAGTTGCCGAGAGAGGAAACCTTGTGTTACTAAAATTAATACATAAATAAATACATAATTAATTACATAATATTACATTATTACACAATTCTACATTACATAATTAATTGCATAATAAATACATACATTAATTAATAGATTCAAATACCTATGAGAAGTTGCCGAGAGAGGAAACCTTGTGTTACTAAAATTAATACATAATAAATACATAAAAAAAAATAATACATAAAACGATGAAAGAAACTGTTCCTAGTGTATATATTAGGGTGGATCGAAAAAACGAAATTTTGGAAATCAAAAATGGAGCAATGTGGAAAAGTAGGGTATTAGAACCCTGAAAAGTATAATTAACTTAAATTCGATCGATAAACGCCTTAATTTTGCGCGTTAACAAAGTATGCTTAAAAAAATTATTATTTTCGTAATTTTGATACTTTTGTGGGTGTCAATTTTTTTACATTTCTGGAGGCCTTAAAGGATCATTCTACTTTAGACGCCCGAAAGAAAGGCTAGTTTTGCGAATTTTTCAAGGTATTTCTATTATATATGTATTGATATACTTAATTCTTTTTGGTCTTCATTAACATACTCTTAAAAAGTGTGTAATTTTTTTTATTGACTGTACATAGTTTTTTATACAAAAAAGTGAGGTGAACTCGAATAATAGGTTTTGTCCACGGCGTTGATGGCTTTTTTTGTGAAGAATTACCAAAAACACAAAAACCAAAAGATTTAGTCTCAGTAAGAGTGTGACTATGGTCCGAACTAGAATAAAGTCAAAATATTCATTTTTTCTATTTTTTTGGCCTGAAAAACCACCAAAAAAAACTTATTTTTCGATTATTCTTTAAACATCCGCCATTTTGTTATTTTTGCATAAAAATTAAAAATTCTAGTTCGGACCATAGCCAAACTCTTACTGAGGGTGTTTTAGTGATAAATATACTCTAAAGAATCACAAAAATGAGTTCTTGAAAAACATGCTGCCTCTTTTTTTTGACTCCATGAACTTACCAATTTTTTTCTAGAGTATTTTTATCACTAGAACATCCTCAGATGTTATAAATAATATTTATAGTCAGTTGAAAAACAATTTAAAGTATAAAAAACTCAGTTTTTAAAAAATTCAGTTTTTAAAAAATTCAGTTTTTAAAAAATTCAGTTTTTAAAAAATTCAGTTTTTAAAAAATCCAATATATTTACACTCATGATTTCTTAGACTAATCAAATTTTTTTCTTAGTATTCATACCAGTAAAAACGTTCTAGATGCCTGAAAAAAATTTCTCTACATTTCTGTAGGTTTTAAAATTATTGTTTGAAAACAGAAGTCTGCTAAACATTAATAATCTCTGATGGGACTGTAAATAAAAATCTGTAAAAATTTTGGGAGTCGTTTAAAGCCTCCAGAAATGTAAAAAAATTCAAAATCACGAGAATACCAAAATTACGAAAATAAGAATTTTTTCAAACATATTTTGTTAACGCGCAAAATCAAGGCTTTTAGTTTCATTTCCGATTTCCAAAATTTGATTTTTTCGATCCACCCTAGTATAAATTTATATACATTTTTTAAATCTAAACAATGATTTTCTCAAATAAAACTTATTTTCAAGATTTTGGCGATTTTATTAATTTGTAAAAAAATTTTTAATTTAGGAACTTTTTAACTTACGAAGTTAATTCTATATAAATGTATATATATACCCTATTATACATTTATATACATTTTTTAAAACTAAACAGTGATTTTCGCAATTAAAACCTTTACCATTTTCAAGATTTTGGCGATTTTATTAATTTTTAAGAAATTTTTAATTTAAAAACTTTTTATTTACGAAGTTGAGTTCAATTCTTAATTATGGTACAGAAAATTCTTGTCAAGTACGATATAAATATTCCCTGTGAGTTACACATTTAAAAAAAAAATTTTGAGGGTTGATCGTGACCCTCATAACTTCAATTTATCCCAAAAATCGATACTCTAAGGAGGTTAAACACTCCTTTAACAATTTTTGTTCATTATGACAAAAATGTGAGAGTATTTGCACACCTTTATAAAGAAATATTACTTTCAGTATTGATAAAAAGTTTAAAACTGTAGAAAATAAACATTATTACACCCTGAAGATCACGTTTCCTACAAAAAAAACAACTTTAGCGACTTTTAAACAATTTTTTTTTAAATACAGAATAATTTTCCCTTCATGAGAAAAAAATTTCCACTGCAAGGCTTTGGAAAATCGAAAAGTCGGGATTTTAGGCGAAATCCTTTTCGGATGTTTACATTTTTTGTGGTCCCATTTCATAATAATACAAATAAAATTTAAACAAAGCACTTAAGTACATTAAATTTTTTTCTATACCAATTAAACATTGTTTTTAATAATATTCAGTGGGGGATTATATCTGCGTACCTGACACCAAAAAATTTAGTGTAAATGTTTTTCAGAATAAACAAAAATCACTGATAAGAGCCACCATTGTGCGCCGAAACGTTTAGTTCAATTAAAAATTAATTGAATTATTTATTCTGACCCTAAAGCCAAAATTAACATCCAATATTATAAACGATTATTGTTTCCAATGTAGAAAATCTAAGAAATGATTTTCAAAAACATTAAATGAATGGGATGATTAGTGTGGTCTGAAAATAACATCCAATATTATAAACGATTATTGTTTTAAATGTAGAAAATCTAAAAAATGATTTTCAAAAACATTAAATGAATGGGATGATTAGTGTGGTCCGAAAAAAATTAATTATTGGATCAGGATAGGAAAAATTGTTTTCTGCATACCAAAAATAGGCTCGTACGATTTTGGTAGACTTTTCAAACGATACCTTTAGTTAGCGGAAACGTGAAGCTCAAAAATTCGAAAACCTTTGAATCTAAATTTTCCCAGATTTTTGCTTCGAAAATTTATTTTTCACAAGATTCAAAAGAATGTCAATTTTCTTTGGACGAGAATTTGATTTTTTTCCATCCAATGCAAATATTCTTTTCGAATAAAAATTTTTTCGTTCCTTTATTAATGTCGATGAAGGAAGGATAAAATTCCCGATCAGCTGGAAGTGTTTTTGATTACGTGCAAAGCTTTACTTCAAGTCTGAATCACGATGGATCGGGCGAGGTTTATAGATAAAGCCCTAGGAAGCTATTCTCGCGTGAAGAATGTTTCTGGTGCTTGACTCTCGATAATAAATTTAAATGAGGCTGGCGGTTCTCAAGGAATCGCTGTTAAACCAGGGTAACCGTTAGAGTGTGCCTTTTGACCATACATCACATCTGCCGATCCGTGAATGGATATACAAAGTCGCATACGTATTTTATCCTTCCAGCTATGCCTACACGAAATTCTTCTAGGCTCTAAAGCGCCGACCGAGCACCTGGTCAGATAACAAGTGCGATAGTGTGATTTATCACTATTTAAAGATGACCCAAGTGAGGGCATTGTTAACTCCCTCCAGACTTCTGCCACAGCTACTAGGCAGCATTGACCTTGAGTATGAACTGGTATGAATGCAATGTTACGAGAGGGTAATATCCCGAGCACCGATGCATCTCCAAGGTGTAATTAGATCCAACCAGCCTTCCTACCAATAATACTAACTTTAGTGTTCCGGAAAACATGGAATCATCGCTTCCCCTGAAAATTAGCTCATCGATGCACATTTATGATTGACTTGATCCACTTTTCTGGTCTAGAATCCTTTCAAGTTACGACGAGTTTAATGAAAGATAAATACAGGAGATGCAAGTGGGTTAGAAAAATTTTTTAGTTTGTGTAATTTTCAGTACTTACACAAAGAGATAAAAAATCTGCTACGTTAACAGGAGTCATTTGCTATAATACGGGCAGAAGATCATTTCCGCAATATTTACTAAACTTTCAATAACATTATAATTGGTACTGAAAGTTTAGTAAATATTGCAGAAATATTATACAGAAATAATACGAAGAAATAATATGCAGAAACAGACCATCCATACACAGCAAAAACAAAGGATAAACTTTACCTCGATTCCAGGGTAAAAATTACCTGTAACAAAAATTAACTTTATAGGATAAATTTTACCCAAATATTGGTTAAATTATCTTTGGTTTTTCCATGACAACGCATGTATTTTAAAAGACGTGAAGTTGTTTGAATAAAAATTTATCCCTTTAAAAATTTACGTGCAACAAATTTTATCCTTGGTTTCTTCTGTGTAATTATGGATGGTCTGTAAATTTTATGTACGAGCTTGTAGGTAATTGTTAAATTAATATGTACTCAAAAGTTAGAATTATTTCAGAGTGAAATTCTTATGATTATTTCTTTAATTTGTGACATATGAAACAAAAGTTGGATACAAAAATCCTATTGTTAGAGTATTTTTGTCAAATTCCAAGTCTTTATTGTGCTCTTAGACATTTTTGTAAAGATGAAATGTTATTATGTTTTGAGATTTATCAAAGAGTGCAACGACTCATTGTTCAACTTGCTTAGGTGCATATTAAAATATGGTGATACCTATGCAGGACAGCGAATGCCTTTTGCGATTGTGATCTCAGCTCTGCAGATGTAATTGCTGTAACTGTTGTCAAGTTGTGCTCAGGAACGATCTCGCAGATGCCCAGGGCTCTTAAATTATACACGTTTAAGTTTCTTGTTTCAGGCTTTCTCAAATTTATAATATTGCTTGGAAAATTAAAATTTGTATTTTAAGAAAGAAGGCAAAAGAGCTTTTTATTTAATTAAAGTTCATGAGCAACTTTACTCAATTAGCTGTTCATCTTCCCTTAATTGTAATGTTTTTTTATTTTTCGAAGAAAAATCAATGCAAAATTAAAATTTGTATTTTAAGAAAGAAG
>JBAGKK010102035.1:0-25969 GCA_037177015.1 Euceroptres primus
GTACGTGTAAGCCGTCAAATTGGCAACTCCGTAGAAAGAGACAACTTCTCTGCCATGTATCTTTCGAACGGTGATAGGCTGAACCCTAATTTTTTATGAATTTCTTCGGAATTGAAAACCGGAAAAAATGACACCTGGAACAGTAGGAAAAAAAATTTCAGCTAGATATGCAGTTTTTTGAAAAACCACTTTTTTCGTGTTTTTCATAAGTTTTTCTAGATTGTCGCAGCAACCGTATAAGATATCACAGAAACAAGACGAGCGTTGGATTTGGCATTAAAAAATGCATCAAAATCATATATTGATTTTTATTGGGAAAATTTTTTACAACATTCTATCTCCTGATTTTTAATTTTTCAAAAAAAATGTTAATCCGAAAATCTCGACAACCTGACGTGCTGCAGAGAAATAGAGGCCAGATTCGGATTCAGCACAGAAAACTACTTTGAAAATGACATATCTCATTCTATAAGCACATAGTTCACATTTTGTTGACCAGTGTAATTATTAAAATTTTCCTTTTTAAAAAACTGGAAAACTCATTTTCCAGACATGGGATCCAGAAAGAAACTAGAAGTCTTTTTAATGTTGCTCGTACTCTGGAGAACGGGAGTTGAAACAATCATCGGTTATGACTGCGGTTCCAACCAGCTAAATTTAACAACACTATCTTTTCTGGAGGTAGGAGAGTGAGACATACATGAGCCACAAGTAAAGGTAGAATCTCTCTATATTCAGCTAGTGCAAATCAGCGACTTTACTCTTACTAAGGTTAGGCAATGTAAAATTGAAATTAAACGGATAGTTTCTTATTGTGGGATGCACTCTCACATATCCGCTGTAAGAAATGGTCAAAGTGAATACATACACGATATCTCACGGAACAGTGCAACACCTTACATTTATCAGGAATGATATCATTAGGTCCTAACATTTAAATATCGAATCTAAAGATCAATCAAACCTCATAACATAGTGCCTTATTAGCAGGATCATTAGAAATTAATGGCGATTACTCTGGAATGCAGTACTCTGACCCTTTTGGAACTTAGAATAATGTCATTGTTCAAGGAGTAGTAACAATTACATTAAAGAAATTGTATGCTTCAGTAAATTTCAATACAGATAAAGTATATTTGCCATATGGAATCGTGTGTTCACTTTCTGGAACACACTATATCGATATGGAAGGAGGACAAACCTTCTGGGAATCCTTACCACTAGATATTTGTCAACTTAATAAATACGAAGTTTTATACAAAGGTTATGCAAATAAAACTCAAAAAAATAATACTGAAAAATCTGAAATTTTATATTCATTAAATACACAAGTTATAACATTTGTACTTGCACAAAGAGCACAAAATCCGCGATGCAATCTAATTATGTTCAAACCAGAACACCCTACATTATTAATTGTAGAAGTCAGGTCAGGAAACTCAGTTTTACAAAATAAGAAATCTCTTGTTCAAAATATGGATCTCTTTACTTACGTTAACTCTAAATTTATATATGTAGAACGACACATTCGCACTCAAATGAACAGGCTTTATTATGGCGTTCTAATTCAGAAATGCCAACTTGAACAACAGGTTTTGAAGAACACACTATTATTAGCCACTCAAACTCCTGATGAATTTGCATATAATTTAATGAAAGGGCTAGGATTCATGTCCAAAATCGCCGGAGAGGTAGTGCACGTAATTATATGTATTCCAGTCGAAGTTAAATATCGTCAAACTGAAGAATGTTACGTTCATTTACCGGTTTATAAGGGGAATCAAACCCTATTCCTTACACCGCGAACATATATTTTAACAAATAAAGGCACTCAAACAAATTGTAACTCCTTCATTCCGACAATGTATTTTTTAGGACATTCTTGGTATAAAATGCTTCCAAATCCAGTCGAATCTTTAGCTCCTACCGTTATGAGACCACTAACTAAACCAACGTGGCATTACACTAATCCTTCTTCACTCGCGACTAGCGGAATTTATTCCCAAACGGACTTGGACAAACTTAGGGACCACATTATGTTCCCTGCGGAAAAACCGATGGTTCTAAACACTTTAGTTTGCGGAATAACAGGTAAATCAACATTGAACCAAGGAATCTTATTATTGGCATCATAATTATTATTAGGGCCGCTAAACTTGTAATAGATACGATAATTCATGGCTATGCATTATACTCCTTCTTTGGATGGTCTTTTCATTTAATGGAATCTATTTGGGACTCGGTCACTAACTTCTTATTATATTTAGGTAAACGACACTTGAGCACTCAAAAGAAAACTGACGCTGACAAGGTCGACTTAGACCCTACTGCGCCACATTTAAACGAGTCATACATCGAAGTAAATTCAGGTAACAACGAAGCACTAAAAGACGCATCCATCTATCCTCAAACACAACTTTCTGAATTTACGAAACAATCTTTTCACTTCTAACTAACCATGAACTCTGCAACACCAGTTGAAAAACTCAATTTCGTTTTTAAAAAGGGGACAACCAGAAATCTACTATGACTACAGTATTTAAAAAATCTAAGCATACACTCTTTTTTGAAATTACAGTGTATTATAAAAATCACATATTGAAAAAACTTGGACAAGATCCCGAAATTACAAAGCAAAGCGTAGCTCAGGAAATCCTAGAGATCCTATCGAAACTTGAATCCGTCATAGAAAATCATTTCTTTCCTACATATCGATTTGTAAAACAGAAAATGACAGAGAAAGTGGATTAGGAAATACAAAAACGAAATCAATGATACAAGCAGCGAGTAAGATTTTTCATATCTTGATTAAAAAATCAAAAGATGATGAGAAAAAAATTCATTGACTCTTTTCAAAATATGAGTTTAAATACACAAGAAGAAAATTTTACACCGGGTTACATAATACCTAGCACGTCACAAACAAACACAAAATTCTTCAATCGAAAAAGGCAGAGAAACCATACAGTAAATCCACTCCCGCCAAAGAAAAGATACACACACAAATCAGACCCATCCCTATCAGACCCGAATCCATTGCTCATTCTAAATCCCATAAAAGATGCATAAATGCGGACACAGACCTCCAAACCCGTATGAACGTTGCTGCTAAATTACATTTCTTTTAGGAAAATACTGCATTAGCATGAATCATTCATATACCAGAATTTTTTTCAATAAGAAATCCAATCTCAAAACAAACCCAGTATTTAGCTTACCAGAAAACAAAGACCTTTATAAAACTATAAATCTTATACGCACGTTTTATCTTCAACGTTATTAACATTTTATAAGTACTCGTGCTAATCTTCCTTTTCTGATTGCAGACCTATTCATCTCTTTCATACTGCACGTTCGGAGTTTTGTCTTATGGTAAACTTAAAAATGCTTTTATTCTAGAAATTCAAGAAGCAGCATGCTAAGGACAATCTCAGTCATCATTCTACTCTTTATTGAATCAGGTCAAGCAGACCATTATATTCAAACTCCTCTTCCACCAAATTCCGGTATTTTTTTTGAACCATTAGGAAATATCACTTTCCCAACCGGCAAACGACATCTTCTCAGTTATATAAATATCAATGTAATATTAGATTTTGGAGATCAATTACTCGAAACTTTTGAGGGATTTACTATATATTGCAGGGACGACTGCATTAAAAATGCTTTTACTGACGAAATTGCTGGCGAAGAACAAAAAATTCGAATGCTGTTTAACGAAATCAAAATGATGTTAAATAATATACTAAATTCAGGATTGAAAACTCAGAACTTTCACAATGCCTTATTAAAAATGAAAACTTCAGGCAATGCCACTTTATTCTGGAAGGAGAAAGAAATCTATATTTTTCCTACATTATTATCAAGCGTTTTTGAGAAGATTGTTCATGTAAATATTACAGTCAATAGATTTAAACATTGGCATAGTAAATTTCCCAATTTAACGAACAATTTATATAAACTATTTGAAACTTCCTGGATTACAAACATAAAAAAACCCACAAGTCAATATATCCTCTGTTTAAAACAATTAACCAGCATGTTAGTTTTTGCAACTAATGGTGAATAGCATCATTTATTGCAATCTTTAGTTCCCTGAAAAGTTATTAGTAATATTATCCCGTATAATGCAACCTTTTGCAACATTTGCTGAATTCCTGTTTCGAAACTTCTGTAGGAAAAGTGTGTCAATTTACTCCTTTAATAAAAAGCAGGGTAATTAATCCAACTTGTGAAATCGCACTTCTTACGGAAAATGTTCCATATTAATGTAAATTTCATCTTCAAATACCTAACAAAATTTCTTGGTCTTCTCTCGAATTCTATCACGGATGGTTATACTCTACACACGTTCCCATTCAAATTCATCTTCATTGTTTGCGTGCAATTCAAATTAAAGTTACGCTTTTTGATTCTGGAATTTACAAATTGAACCAGAATGCACTATACAAAGCAATAATTTAATATTACCTAAAATAAATGGAAAGGTAAATTCACTTTCAGCCTTTATTCCTATCACGGAATGTTCATTGAATCTCAATAAAATATATCTAACCCTTTTTAACTCTTCTTTAAATTCAAGTTCATTACTTGAAGCATTCTTCTCTCAACAGGATAATAATGAAATGATAGAGTTGTCCAATATCTAATAACAACTTTTCACCTATTATCAAATGCAGAAGTTGAATAATAAAAAATCAAACCCATTTTAGAACTGCAAACCCAATATCTATTTGCCATTATGATATTCTCTATCATCATTATCCTCCTCTTATTTTCAATATCCAGTCTTATTCTCTATATTAAAATTCGCCGAAATTCAATAATGTTAAAAGCATTTAAACCTAGTTTTATTCACCAAAATATGGATTCAATCAAAGATAAAATAGATCTTATCCAATTTGGAACTTCGCATGTCCTTAACTCGCCATTCTCAAACGGAAGATCGGTAATTTCCGAAACTCTTGTCTAAAAACAAAAAAAAACTATATTTAAAAATTATCTTCAGACACTATTTACTATTTACGCTTTTCTACCTTTCTTCCTTATACAAATAGCTCCCTTGTAAATTTTATTTTTTTTTTGCTTTCACATAAACCTTCGCTTCTCTAACCGAGAGCAAGGAAATCCTTTCCTTTATCATAGGCACGCCTAACTATTCTATGTAAACTAATTACCTCTTTCTTTTAGGAAAACGGAACTATTTCAAGAGATTTCATAAAATGTCAAAACTCTCGATAATATATATTTAGAACATTATCCAAAACATGTCAAATATTTTCGGTTAGCTCCTGATCTATTATCAATTTATAACTTAGTATTTGTGAATACCATTACCAGAATAGACTATCTAATTCAAAAAGGAGAATACCATCATCGAGATTTTTGGCATTCGATCAAAAATTAACAATATTTCAAACATCAAATGTCATTTTGTAGTAGAGTTTTATTTTTCTTTCATACACTCCGTGTATGTATACAACGCGTTAAACTTTTTTTCTTACAAACAATGATCAACTTTTCAAAAAGGATTTAATGAAAACCATTGCATTCCTAATATTAAGTAGAATTGCACGTAATATTTTCTTGCATATTCATTAGGATAAATTTCATTGTATTATATAATTAAAATGAAGAAAGTTGTTCGCCTATACTCATGTACTCATGTACTCATGTAAATCCATCTAATTTAGCGATAATTAGTTTTCAAGATTAAATCAGTAGGTAGTTTATTGTGTTTTGCGCATTTCATGTGCAGGAATAAAATTTAAAATGAATCAATTTGATTAAATTTGCTAAAATTTGTCCTTGTAACTAAATGACCATTTTAAAGAAATTATTAATTCCATATCGATTTAGGCAAAATTTATCCTTTCACATTCTTAGAATAAGCTATTTTTTCTTTAATCACAGTAGCACTAGAACACTTAGTAGAAACGAAGCCTATATACAATAAAAATATATGTTAATAGCTAAAACGTAAAATCAATATATAGATTACTTACCTTGCATGCATGTATATATACTTCGTTAAAAAAGAAAATTTTTTTCCACGAGAACGTTTACACTTTACTATAATTATCAGACCACAAACGATCGCTTCTGTTTCTCAAAGACCTTATTTCTCTGTTTCAGAAGAATGGAATCGTCCTTTTGTTATATCAGAGTCGCTACGGTTACTTCGCCAATGCAATTATTAAATGAAATAAGTATAGAATATGATTTTACCGCCCCTGAATACGAAGTAGATGAATTGTGGCTTTCCCCAAAAATCCCAGTCTTTGTTGCAAATTGTAGTATTGTCAAAAACACTGTAACCTACTCGTGCATAAGTAACGAAGCTCCTAGTAAAAAGGAAGCGAAACATAACGCAGCCCGAAAAATCTTACAGACGCTCTCAGATAACTTTGTATTCAGCGAGCAAAATGGATTAAATATTAATCTCGATGATGAAATGGATGGGCGCAGAATTCTTTTTAAATGGACGGATGCCTATGAAAGATGCTGTCAAAGAGGCCACAATATCTATCAATGTAAAGGCCCAACTGCAAATAGAAGCTTTTGTCATAATTAACCTATTTACGTTATACTATTGTATGCGCATCCTTCTGTCATGTCTAATTTTGCATGTTAATCATTTAATGTCTCACTTAAGTATATAACATACATATTGTACTCCTTGTGTTTCCACAGAAAAATAAAAAATATGCTGCCACTGATTACGAAGGTAAGGAAATCGCGGCACCGATGCGTTCCAACGCTAACCTACAAATGGTTATGCAAATTCTAACGCATTACTTTTGTTTTGGAAAGTAAAGCGACATAGAAGATCCGTATTGTCACTCTGAAAGAAACCTTATTATTTGTAACACTTGTTATAACACAAATGTAACAGCGGAAGAACAAGACAATTATTTTAGGCTCACTGGAAATATTCATACCGCAACTCAAGCTCCCAATGTCCACCTGAACTGTGGTCTCTGCGGGACTGAACTCTTTTATATCCTGCAGCAAACAGACAATTGCGATCACTGCACTAATGAAATTGTAAGAGAAAATCCAGACAAAATTCTTGAATTAGTAATCGCTTATGCAAATTTTTTCCTACAAGAAGTTGACGATACAGACGGAGAAACCATAGTCCTGGGCGAGCTTGACTACTAATTAAAATTTTTTTTTTTCAAGCAATACCATTCTTTTTAAGCTTCTGATTCAACGCGATACCTCCCCGAACAATAGTTTATAAAAACCTACCATTTTTTTCATGAACCATAGTTCTCTACCGAGAATTCGAGCATATTGGCTCAATTCTTTCACCACTATGCTCGAAGTGGGGGGATGTCACGTCCCCGCGACTATTATTATTATTATATTATTATTATTATCATCATTATATAACTATAATTAATATAAGTCTCATTATTACTATTGCGACTATTATTGTCAATATTATGCATGATCCATTTTGTCATACATTTATTATTTTTAATTATTACGATTGTGACTCGCTACTTGTTACTCGATACAGGACCAGTAGAAACCGATAGCATCTTAGGGACCATGTCCCTTTTAGCGGTTTTTCCACCCTCAAGGCAGACATGGATATCCCCAGACACATTAACGAAAGATTTACGAGTAGGCAAGACTAGAATCTTAGTGCAGGGTGCCAGTAGGCAAAACGAGAAGACGCTATGTGTAGGCAATAGGCAAACCAGCTACCATGTTCAGGATATAAGCAGCGGGCCTAAGATCCAAACAGTCAGTTCGAATACCAGAGCTCACCACGTTCGTCGGGAATCGGTTTCTCTTAGTCAGTTTGAACCAAGTGTACATTGTCTTCGAAATCACGTCGGAAAAACTCTGTAACAAGAAACATTGCTGAAGTATTGTAAACTTCAGTGTTTAAATCTAACTCTCTTAAGTCTTCGCCGTCTGATTGTGCAGTGAAGTTAATCACCACTTGTAATTGTTTTAGTTAATTAGTTGTAATTACGTGGTAGAGTGTGTGCGAGAAAGAGTGCTCCAAAACAACTGGACCAGCATCCACCATTAGTACCAGAGAGTGGTTTATAGGAACTGGACAATCATCCACCGCCAGTTTCAGTCGATACCTCTAACAAACTCAATGCCAATTATTTGATTGGTTTGAGAAAATCAATTACCAACCTAAGGACTACAGTGCCCGACCATCGACCTCCGCAATCCTTTGAAGAGCCTCCATAGCAGTCCACCACTGCTTCAAGGAAATACTGTAACAGTTTTCGGTAAGTCCAATTCTAATAATCCAAATCCACATCTTTCCAGAACATTCAGTCACTAAACGGTTTCCTTTATTTCAAGGTTGGAATCAGACCCGAGACCAGCTTGAAAAGAGGGATCGCTGCCAGTGCTATCAAATCACAGAGAGTCGAGTCACTAAATCCCATTTCACTTTTGTATTTTTAGTTAATAAATTGATTTTAAAGGTTATCTCGCCTCTAATGTTTATTTGTTTTGTCTTCGTCCCTGGATTAGTTCTCTTATAAGACTAACCTAAATCGAAGGACTTTAGGGATTGTTAATTCTGTGACCAAGTTCGTTTAATTAGATATCAAACTCATTAGGTAGGACGTCACAAGTCCAAACTTCTCATTTGATTTCCACGTTATTTTTTCTTCTTTTTTTTATTGAAGCTTATAAAATTTCTAACAAAGTTCTCACGAATATTTTTAAAAATGTTATTTAAACTTTTTTTACCTAATGAAAATTGGAAAATAATTTCTATTAGAAGGTGTCATCTTGCAAGAAATTATTCAATTTATTTAAATACACCCTTATTTAGTGTAGAAATATTTAAGAAATGAGTTCCAGCTGTGCTAGATATGTCAAAACATTTTTCGAATTGTTATTAACAGAGCAGTGGACAAAAGTGATTTTCTTAGTTTAAGAGATGTTTAAAAACTTCTGACGTGTGCTTTGGGAGAAAATGTATATATAAAGATATTTACTTATTATTTTTAAAAGATAATTACCAATAGTCAATTGTTTGAAGAAATTTTATAAACAAATATAGTCCTTTCTTAACAGATAGGCTTCGATATTTTTTCTGCAGGATCACTTACAATTATTATGTTGTCAGTATCTTTTGCTGTAGTTTTAGAATATTAAAATATAATTGTTAATTTTTAAACAATAATTAATTAACAAATTCTGAGGGGTCCGCCATTTTTCAGAGATTGACTTTGTTTTTTAAAAAGAATCTATCACACATATCTTTCCAGTAGCTCTTTGTCGTAATATCTTTCTGTTTGATAACATTTTGTAATTGTTTTTAAAAAATTTAATAAAAAAGTACACAATTTGACAATTTTTTAGTAGACAGATTTAGTTTTTTCAGCACAATCAATTAAAAATTTATTACCAATGGGCCTCTGTTAATTAGCTGCTTAGATAACAGTTTACATTTTTCATCAAATAATATACAAATATTTAATATAAAAATAAATATTTAGTATAAAAGTTTAGGTGGAATTCTCCAAATTGTTGTAACAAGGGACAAAATGCCAAAAAACTAGTAAGAAGTCTCCAAGATTTTCAAGTATTGTATACAAATATTATTTATTTTCATACAAAAGTCGATATTCTTGTTCATCGGCGTTCCAGGATTCTCATTATATCGTATCGATAGAACAAATAAAAGAGGACGTGAAGTGACAGTATACATTGCCTCGTCTATTCAAGGAATGGTACCAGAAGCTAAACTGGATCAGAAATTAAATAATTTGTCCAATCAGTCAAGCGAGCACTTTGGCTGAATGACAAATTAGGGAACATGAATCAGGTAGGAGGTTTATATAGACTCCCTCAAACTCCCGGGCTACAAGCCTACAAGCAACTACAAAAAGTTCGGAGTTGACATCGAGCCACCGGATCCTGCAACTTTTTGGAGATTATAATTTTCCGCATTTGAAATGGCCTCTCTTTGGTAAAAATAATCATGTGCAAATTATTGCGAGAGTACAGGCGTATCTTCAGTTAAACACGAAAGGCACTAGATATCTAAATTGATCACGATGTAATTATGGGCGGCCGAACTTTGCCGCAATTCATGCAGGACTGGCAGGATCTGTAAGCTCAAATATATTTGAGGCACAAAATATCGAAAACAAGTGGAACGCATTTATGCGACTGTATACCAAGTTAAAAGTTTTTAACTATAGTTTCCCAGACAAGAAGGAAGCAGAATAAGCATTAGATCTCTAAGAGTATCCAGAAGCTTTCGGGGAGAAAGAGGAAGGCCTGGGATCTGCACGGAAATTCCGGAAGAACTGAAGATTATGCAGTATACAGAAAGCTGGCAAATAATCTTATGGCAAAAATTAGGGGAGCAAAAAGAAGATTTAAAGAAAATTTAGTAAAATCTGCAGCAAAGTCCTTCTACGGGTATTTAGAATTCAGCCGGGCTTCCGCGATGGGGACACCAGGCACTTTGAGGAATGGAAGGGGTAACTTGACACAGGATTCAGAGGAAATTGATATCTTGCTGAGAAAGTATATGAAATCATTCGTAGTTGAACCGGATGGGCCTGTTCTTTTTCTAAAAGGTATACCTCGAGTCGAAGACTCTCTTCGAAGGTAAAATCTACCGTTTATTCGGTGGAGCGAATTTTGGCTTCTCTGAAGGTGGCTTTGGCAGCAGAAATGGATCAAGTAGACTATCACATGTTAAAAACTTTTTCAGGTGCGGTAGCATTATTGATGGCGGATATTATGCCCAAGTCTTTCAAGGAAGGTAAACTACCTATGCATTGGAAGGAGGCGATAGTTACGCCCATCTACAAAATCGAGGACAAAACCGATCCAAAAAATTACCGGCCAGTTTTATTAACATCAATGGTATGGAAATCTATGGAAAGGATGATTGTAAGTTGAATTGAACCATTTTTGTTGAAGGTTGGAGTGATTCATAACAACCAAGATGGCTTCTTTTTCCGTAGGTCGGTGGTGTCTAACATTCTGCAATGTGTAGATAAGTGGGCAGAAAGTGCAGACACAGGAAAGCCTGTGGATATTATCTACTTAGATTTCGCTAAGGCTTTTAATCGAGTGCCATTTAGAAGACTGCTGGCAAAGCTTGAGCACTTTTGAGTAAGGGGTAAACTTCTAGATTGAACAGAAGTATTCCTGTTAAGCGGAACATTGAGAGCAAGATTACGTGGAGCCCTTTCTAATTTGAATCAGATTTCCAGTGGTGTCCCGCAGGGTTTAGTGTTGGATCCTATCCTTTTCGTAATTTCGGTGGTGGACATATTTGTGGAACTAAAAATGGAAGGAAAGGAATTTGTTCACGATACCAAAATCTTCGGAGAATCTTCAACTTCAAGTAAGATTCAAGAAGATTTGTATAGAATTTTAAGATGGATGTATATTACATTAGATTAGATTAATTCCTAATGCGGAAAAGTTTACGGTATTGTATACAGGAAGAAGCCTGCCACCATTATTATCTGGGCCAAACGCAAGTTAAGTCTGTCACTTCTCAGGATGATCGAGGAGTGGCCTTCAATAGTGACTTGAAATAGGAAGATCAAGTGAAGAAGATTGCTAGAAAAGCCAATTCGCTCATCTATAGGATAAGGAAATCTTTTTGGTACATAACCCCTTCATTATTTTCTAAACTATTTACAACGTATGTGCGGCCAAATTTAAAATTTGGCTATCAAATCTGGTCTCCATACTTGGAGAAAGATATCCAGTCACTAGAGATGGTACGTTGGGCGATTTAAATACCGTTTTGTATTGGACCTTCCTTATGAGGAGAAACTAGTCCATTTGAAGCTACCTTCCTTTCAAAATCGTAGGGAAAAAGGTGATTTGATTGAAATCTACAAGATATTAAGTGAAATGTGTGACTCTCCTGAACTCCGGAACATCTTCGCAAGGAACACTAATCCACATCTTCTAATCCACACATCAAACTCTGTAAGGAAGTTGCTCGTACTCAGGGTAGATGCAACTTTCTAGCATTGAGAATAGTTAAGAAGTGGAACGCAGCACCAGAAAAAATCGCGTAGGCTATGTCTACGAATTTGTTTAAAAATCTGTTGAATGCATACTTGGTTAATTGTTGATCATGGGTGAAATATAGTACTGTAGAATCACCTAACTTCGAACACTGACCCAAATTTCGGACACTCATTTTTCTTTGCTTTCGGATAATTGAATAGTATAAAAGTAACAAAAACTAAAAGCCTAAAGCTTGACATCATGTGAAAAGTTAAATCTATATTAAAACATTAGTGTACACGTTTGCGTGGACGGACCATCTGCATTGCATTTTTGAGCAAAATGTCAAGACATAAAAAATAAAGCAGAAAAAAATTGAGAAAACCCAAAAACAAACGAACCTTCTATCTTTTATACGTTTAGAGCTGTGATTATTTTTAAAAAAACTCGTTTTTACGATTAACAGCCTTTCACTTCTTTAAAATAAGAAAAGTTTGTACATTAAAACCTATCAACTTTTCGAAGAAGTATTACACAGACGAGTGGAAGCAGACTCAATTTTTAGTAATTTCACCGTAAGGCCAGTATCCTCTGTCTTATAGGTTATAAGTTGCGACCTCTCAAAGTTAACCATTTTTTCCTGTTTTTAGGGGCAGTAAATTCGGTTTTTTTAACGTCCTCCATTTCATTTTGAACTAATAAAATACATTTTGAAAATCTAGACAGCTTGACGTATCTATGATTGCAGTGCTATGTCACTTTAACTACCTTTTTTCTATTGACAAACGTGCGAACATTAAAATTCGAACGTCATTTTTTGAGGATAGATTTTATAAAAAGTGAATATATTATCTGATATTTGTTGAAAATACAAACTTTTTTTAATTCGTCTTGTATACGAACCAATTAATTAAAGCGAAGTCGAAAAAGAGTTATAAATTAATGAAAATTATATTTTTCTTAAATTTAATTTATAAAATTGCATATTTTTTTCACAAAGCACCTGCTACCGATTGTTCATCCACCAGCATTTCCCTCGATATAAAAAAGATATGCACAGAGGGCCTGGAGACCACTCATTTTGGCCGTAATTTAAAATTTCGTTAGAATTGCATAAAACTTGGTTTACGAGTATAAGGGATTTTAGAGTCGCTGAAAATGAATTTAATATAAAAATTGCATAAATCAAAATGGCAGAACAAAATGGAGGACTTAAATGCGACATTTTTATTCATTTGCATTAAACTTGATATTAAAGAGCTTTTGATGTCATTGAAACCAAATCTAATATTGAGATTGCAAATAATTTCACAAATATCATTGTTCTATACCTTGTCTGTCCTCCAGAGACATTACATAACATAGACAGCATAGGGCTCGATGCGTGCGAACGGAAAATTGTTGTTATTACAGCAAAATATGAAAAGACGCAAAATAGCGCAGAATAAAATTAAACTAGACATCCTAAGGAACACAACCGAACGTTATGTAAGTTGATATCTCGTGATGCGACAGGGTGCATAGAAACGGCAGCGGGTATTTTACATAAAAATTTTAAATATTGTAACTAAATAATCAAGTTCAATTTTTGACGTTTGACCAAAATAAGTGGTCTTCTGGCGGATTGTGCAGAATCCGCTCGGAATGCGACTGCAATATGGTTAGATTCTGGTCAGATTTCATTCGGATTCTACGCAGCCCCGAATTCGACTGAAATACGGTCGGATTCCAGCCATAGATTTCGAACAGAATTACAACCGGATATTTTTAATAGGGTTAAATGTTCAAAAATATTCGTATTAAATTTCAAAAACTACTTATTTTGTTACAGGTCAAACAGAATGTACCCTTGAGAAGTTGAAAACAGAATATGTTTGTAGCTGGTTATTCGAAGTTATGAAGACACATTATCAAGTATTTGTGTCATGTCTTCTACCACATCCTGCAGATTACGTCAGAATAGGTGGTCACTGGTATGGATTCAGTTTTAATTTTTTATTATTATATAATATATAGTGTTGCTTAAAATCCTGGGCATGTTGTACAGTAGAGCGATTCGAAAAAACAAATTATTTTTTTTTCCTCTTGGGTAGGGCTTCAAAGTTGTTGGTAGGTACCAGAATTACTCTCATAAAAGGTGAACAAAAAAAAATATTCTAAGGTCGCGCAAGATAGGTAAAGGTGAAAATTTTCTCGTTGTGTTAGTACCAATAAATTTTTTTTTGCACTTGGGTGTACGGAAAAAGTTGAATACTGCAACCAGGTATCCACCCATATAGGATGAGCCTCAACAAAAAATATCTTAAGGTCCCGCATTGATTTTGAAGTTATAAAAATTGATAAAGAACTAAATTTTAAAATATTTTATATCAGTTTCTGAACTTTTATCGATTCAGTGTTCATCATAAGTGTGAGATCATTAAGCATGTATTTTTGACATAAAAATTAAAGAAAATATTTACAGTCACTTATTTTTATGCATAAATGATCCTTATGCCTTGAATTGCGATTTTTTTTCGAAAACTCTAATAACTCCGTCTCTTACATCGCATCGGAGGAGTACGCCTGGGAGGATTATATTGTCACTTCGTTAAAGCATCTTTCGACAGCTTGGGTATAGCATGGAAGGTAGGAAATGTCCGTAAATGATAGATAATGAAGTTTGTCCTTTGCAAATTTCTTTAACTCTTCCGTGATCATCGAACTGGTTAAAGGAGGCTCGGTTTTATTATAAGAACTCCAATCAAGGATGCCGACGTAGTCATTGGCATCAAAATTCAGCGGAGAATTCACGAATTTTCGTAATTTTTCTGAAGCAGATTGTCTGACTGAAAGAATACGAGACATAGCAAAATTACGAATTTCTCGCCTTTCGTCGCAAAGCATCGTAAGAAGAAGATTCTGTGGATAAGCAAGATATGCATTGTTCTTTATGATGTTATATACGGTCTGACGGAAATCTTCTTTAAGGTACCTACTCAAGTGAATCCTTTTCCACAAGTGCTTAGGAGTAT
Organism: Euceroptres primus; assembly: GCA_037177015.1. Classification (NCBI taxonomy): domain Eukaryota; kingdom Metazoa; phylum Arthropoda; class Insecta; order Hymenoptera; family Figitidae; genus Euceroptres; species Euceroptres primus. Next base: position 15,000 of record JBAGKK010102035.1, read on the forward strand.
CTTCGATGGTTGGTTGGCACTTAATTTCGAACCACATTGGTGCATAAACGCGCATAATGTATTTTACTAGAACTCGTAATTCTAAAGTCGGGTTTAGTGTTGTGACATATTTTCGAAACACCCTGTTTCCCATTGTGAGCCATCTTGCCTGCGATAGTTTTCCTTAACTTCTCCGCGAAAGTTCTGAAGAACACTCTCCTGTATTAACTGCTTTCCACATATCTAAAAGGTACTTTTGATCCGAATTTAGATCACTGGAGTCGACTATTGGTATATTCGAAGACTGAACAGCATTAAATTTGAGAACAGGTATCTTATAACACAACGGTAGCGTTTTACCGATTGGACCCGAGTACTGATTAGGTCCAGACCTTTTACCATTAAGCTTCTCAAAAAAATGCCTAAATGGCAGCTCGTTACCGTGAAGCTGACAGAGAGATCACTGTGCTGATCTACAAAGCTTCTTCTCTAGTCTGCGAATAATGCCAGAATGCTTAGCTGTATTTGTAGGGCGATCAACACATCTCATGCATTTTAGGATTGAGACATCAATCTTTTTCTCGAAAAATAATCTAGCATAGCATTTGAGATGCTTTTAGCAGCTGTTGATGATAAAGAAACATGTCCTAAGTAAGAACCTCCAGGTTCTTGAACGGGTTACGTATGCTCTTCTTCTTGCATTGTTTGCCACGATTTTCTATCGATTTTTTTCCCATAACTTTAGTTTCATCCTGTGTACCATAAAAGTAAAAGACATGCAGCTTTGAAGAACATGCGAACTGCTCTTTCTGCAGTTTTTGACGAGTTTCCCTTCTTTCACGATAAATTTTATTTTTATCAAACACGAGACCTTTTACTTCGGGAACGTACTTGCTTATATCATCTATAATTAAAGAAGTCAACGTTGCGGCAGACTTATGTCCGATCTTGTATCTATCGCAGGCTGCTGAATATGTGAGACATTCTATCCTAGTTTGTCCTGTTGATATAATTCGAGAGGGTTAACAGTACTGATCATCATCTTCTTCTTTGTTCTAATTATCTCCCTCGACGTCATCGTTAACAATATCAATTTTCCCGTTTTTACATATATCTACATTACGCATTTCTGCATACATGTTATCAGGAGCTGTGTCACAAGTCACTTCAATTTTCCGACGCTTTTTCCTAAAATCTTGCTTAGTTTTAACTGACACCATCTTAACCGGACGCATCCGCTGTTCCTTAGAACGCTCAGTGAATGAGAAAGTTGATGTTAATTTCTTTTTTTAGAAGTTCGCTGATGAAAAAAAAGCTTTGGAAAATTCAGAAACGTTACCCTTACACCCCTAAGACTCAATTTGGCATTTACAAGCAGCTATATAAAATAGCATGAGGTTTTCATGTTTAAATAATTGTGATTGAAGTTATACTCTAAATATTCTTTATCTTATCAATTATGAGCCTGGAAGTCTCAGAAATTTTTTAGAAGTCTCAGACTTTTCATTTTTCTATCATTCAGTACCTGCTTGTAAACCTAGTTGTAGTGTCTCATGACATTTACGTGAGTAGGCAACTTTCTGCCATATAACTCACAGCAGTTAACGAGGATATCAAATTCTTTTAATTCGCCCTCTGCCATTTTTTACAACATTACAAAAAATTGACACAAAAGGTAGAAAAATACAGAATGTATTGACACAATAAACCGACCGCAAATAAACTAACGTCAAACTTGCATGTTACCAAAGTAATCTTAGCAAAAGTTTATAGTGAACTTAATTATAATTCTAATTGAAGGCAAAAAGGAGATTAAAAATACTATACACATTTCAAAAGCAAAACAGATTATTTAAACCAAACATTTCATGTAAGTTTCAAATTTAAATGTTCAAACTACATGCTTAATAATAATAATAATACATATATATATTTTTTTGATTTGATGATCACTGAATCGATAAAAATACAGAAACTGATATAAAGTAGCGTAAAATTCCGTTTTCTATAAATTTTTATAACTTTAATATCAATGCGGGACCTTAAGATATTTTGAGGCCCATACTTCATGGTGTCCTTTGAAAACTCTGGTTCCTTCTAGGGGTAGATAGAAGATTAAAAAATAAATAAAAAAGTACTATAACATTTTTGGTTCCGATGCTTATTTGAGGTATTACAGAGGCTACAAGTTATATGCATGTGTGCCCCCATGTGGGAGTGTGTGCATGGCTGGGATCAAAGCCTCTCTAATACCCAAAATACGCATCGGACACAAGAATTTTATGCTACAGTCTGTTCAACAAGAAACGTTCCTCGTTTTTTCGAAAACTATTGAAGATTTTTTTCCCATTTTTTTTGCATGAAAGTACATTCAAAGGACTACGGCTGAAATGCCGAGTTGTTTTATTCACGTTCGAACTGTCCTAGAGTGCTGACGTAAATCAAAATCAGTGCTGTGTATGCCAAGCGTTTTGAAGCGGTCTTCTTGTGTATCCATCCAAAAGGTCCACATATGACCTATATCACGGCTGCTCAATTAATTAAAAGGTCGAAGACATTCGTGAAGAGGTACGTTTAACTGTATAAAGCCACTAAAACAGTCGATGATCTTTCCGAAAGGGGCACATCTCGAGCAACAACGAGGAAGTAGAATAAGGCGATCAAACAGTTCAAAGGCACATCTCGAGCAACAACGAGGAAGTAGGATAGGGCGATCAAACTGTTCAAGTGTATCTCCATTCTACGGTTATTTCTAGCCAAGGTTCTGCTAGCTAGAAGAAGAATCGACGTCAGCATAAACACCATTAGACAGCGTTTAGCGTTACCGCTACTCTCGAAAACCAATAAAGAAAAATGGAAGGCATACCTTGGATCTTGCAGGAGAACAACTTCTTCAAACACCGCAGCCGTCTCTGTACAGCCTGGAAAGCCGAAAATGGCACCACGACCTTGGACCTTGGACGTACGGACGTATTCTCGAACGTGAGCTTATCGTAACTTGGACTGTAAACAGTGTGTTTGGACACACTATAAAACCAAGAATTTTTACAAGTTGAAACATGAGTTTCAGACCTCATGTAATTAACAAAGACGAGCGTACATATGCTCCAAAGTATATAAGGCAAAGAACACTCCATGAGTATGTAACACCCATAAGTAACAAATTCCAACTGCTATTGGATGATGATGATTCTTCAAATGAAGTAGATACTGATCCAGCTTAGGCAACAATAATCAAGGAAAAAGTACCTCCCATCGGAGTGTATAGTTTTATTGAAAACATACAGAAATATTAAAACAACTCAAGGTAAGCTTAAAAAACGATCTAAACATTCGTTACAAGGAAAATAGAATAGTTATGTATCCTAAAACTGAAAAAGGATTTTAATGTCGCCTTGAACGTAATCAAAAAGGCCAACGTCGAATTCCATACGTAAACTCTTCCAGAAGAAAATCAACACAAGATGTTACTAAAAGGTATTCCCCCCAATGTAGCCTGTGAGAAGATAAAACTTCATCTTCTAAATTAAAAACTTGATCTTCAAAGTCAGAAACTTGAAATTGCAAAAATAACCCAAGTCATCAAGGAAACAAACATAGATGGCATGATTACGGAAAACAAGCTACCAACTTTTTTTATTAACCTTGACCCAGGTACAACTATCAATAGTGTTGTGAATATTCGAAGAATGTGCTACTGTGTAGTTAGATAGGCGAAAGTGAGAAATGTAAGTGAAGTTACTCAGTGTTACAAGTTGCAAGGCTTTGGACATATAGCCAAAAACTGTTTAAAAAACCGAAGTGCATGAAATATGCTGACCAGCATAATACTAGAGAGCAGGTCTGCACAGCAAGGAGAGACCCCAGGAATTTTCCTTGAATCTCCTCGAAAGCCAGATGGGTCATTTTCACCACTACTGCTCTCTCATGAGGTTCAGAGAGTTAGGGTGTTGATAATGTCGCATGCTCTCTCCTCAGAATCTTCTCACTTTCATGACATAAATGAGGAGGGAGGCAAGAAGAAACCACACAACAACGCACCGTCCGAACTCTCTCAACCTAAGGAGAGAGCAGTAATGGCAAAAAAGACACATATGGCCTGGAGAAAAATTCTACTTGCTGCGCAGACCTGCTGAAGAGTGTAATACAGCTGAGAAATCTACCCTTATATGCTCTAACTGTGGTGGAAATTACGTAGCAAGTTACAAAAAATATCCAGTTTTCGAAAAAATGATAACCTCAAGAAAAATCTCAAATGTGAAGGAAGTTCTACAGGGATAATATTTCTAACAAAAAAATAAATGCTGTACTTTTATTAGGGTTTTCTCCATCTCAATGGAAAACTGCTAACATAATTTTCATTCCTAAACCGCGTAAAAATCCTAGTTTACCACAAAGCTACAGATCGATAAGCCTACTGTCTCAGATAAGTGAAGTGACTGAAAAAATTGTAAGAAACAGGTTAGACCACCATGTAAGTAGTAATAATATAATAATAAACGAACAATTTGGATTTAGAAATAAGCATAGCACAGTGGATCAACTAGTCCGTGTAGTCAATCATATAACAAACGATTTTAACGTTAAAAGACGTACTGGTTAGGTGTTTTTGTATATTGAAAATGATTTTGACACTGCCTGGCATGATGGTTTAATCTACAAACTTATAAACTATAATTTCTTTTATATCTAATATATTTAATAAGATCATATTAATCTAATAGATCAATTGTTGTGACGTGCAACGATGTTAAATACAGAATTAGAGGAATAACCACTGGTGTACCGCAAGGATCAGTCTTGGGCCCCTTTCTTTATAACTTACTAATAAATGATGTCCCTAGCATTAAAGTTGTAAATAAAAGCATTTTTGCTGATGATACCGCACTGGCCACCTCTTCTTACAGAATTAGCGGAATAACAAATAGACTAACTTATGCCTGCTCTGTGTTGAGTTTCACATGCGACACAAATTACAATAAGCTACAAATTGTTGACAATTAATTTCTCCGACTTGTAGGTAGATTCCCTACATACACAAGAATAAGTAATATCCATCAGGAACTACAAATATCCAAGGTAAAGGACAACATAAAGAATATAGTTAATAATCATTTCAGTCGACTAGCCATGAGTTCTTCTATATGCTTGAATACCTTAGTGACGCATTTGACAATTTTTTTGAATGAAATTAAATCGTAATTATTAAGTAAACACAACCAGTCATTTCTCATCCTAGTTACCTCCTCACTCTCAGATAAATTCAATCTTTTTTCTTCTTGGCAATTTCTACATTCAATAAATAAATGAAATTCATCGTTTAATAGTTTTCTTTCCCCGCAGTTACAAAATTTGGTTTCGAAGAGTATAATAAATTTATTCTTAAATATAAACCTAGGTTGGAACTTATTAATTGATCGAACCCGAGCAACAATTCTTAGGAGGTTTAAATTCCTAGATATTGTTGGGAACCAGTACATACTTTGAGGTGCAGGGAAATTTGGAGAGTAGAGGATTGCTGAATTCTTTAAATATCTTTTTCATAAAGCATACTTTCTTATGCTGAAATTAGAGAATATTTTTTCATTTTTAGTACATCTACCGAGAGATTTTCCCGGACATCTTCAGCCTCCTTTTTGGTAGCTAACGCCTTAAGCTTATTCTTGAAGCATACCTTGGAATAACGTTCATCAGTCATATTGTAAAGTTTCTCTAGCCAGTTAAGTACCATCCTAAATATGTTTAGTTCAATACTGCCGTTCTGTTTTGAAAAATGGGTATCTACATTTGAAGCCGAACCGAAAAATTAAACAAAACTCTTTTGTACTTGGTATGTCCAATGTATGCTATTTTTTATATAGAAACAATTGTTTTAGGCCAATTCTGACCTGCTCTTTTCATTAGTGAAAAAAATTGCAAATTTTGATTTTTTAAATACGAAACTGTAAATATGTCGCTCTCTCTAACGTAAAATCTCCGAAAAAACTCGTTTAAAAGCCGTATCTATGCAGATACGGTATTTAAACAAGACGGATGCGCTAAGAACGCCGAGTTTCCTTGGAAAGAACGAGGGTATCTACAAATTTTTACTTCAATAAATTAATGAAAGCGAATATAGGATACGACCTTCACGTATCATTTTTAGATTAATTGATTAAATCTCTAATCAATTAAAAAGTCGAATGTGGTTATTTAAGAAGTAATGATTTCTTTATTGTTATTATAATAGAAGTAGTTGAAAATTGTTATAACTACAGAAAAAACTAATCAAACGACTAGTAAAACAATAACAATTCGAAAGTAAATTCAAAAACAAACATTCAAGTTAATATTATAAATTCACATGAATCTATTATTCAATCTTCCTCCTTACTAACAGCAAGGCCAGGAACGTCGTCTTCTTCATCCATGCGCCTACTTCAAACTTTTAAGTAAATAACAATATCAATTAGTTTGAATCAACAGTTACTAATCAACTGTTTCGAAAAAATTGTCAATAATTATATAAAGTTGAATTGATGAAGAAGCGTTTACGCACGTTTATTATGATTTTTTGAGATTATATCGAGTGAAAAAGGCACAATTTTTGGCGGGATCGAGAATAGCGATAATTCGATATGTGCTATCGGTGACTATCGATTTTTTTAAATTGGCAAATTTTTCAAAATTAAAAATTTCATAATCCTTACACTTTTCTGAAATGAAATCATTAATCCATATCGATTAAGATATATAGATACTATCTATATATCTTATAGGGATTAATGAATTCGTAAATTTTTTTTCTATTTGAGAATTTCGCGACAAATTTAATGTGAAATTTTGTAATCCTCACAAAACTGATTAAAACTCATTGAAAAATTGTTAAAATCATAATACTTTGGAAAACTCAAAATTTTTAAACTGTCACAATATTTTTGAAAAGTTTAGAACTTATTTAAAAAGAATCTTTTACATGATCTACTTACAAAATACTTTGTAATCCATAAACAAAACTTTTAGATGCGTTAGTTATAAAAATAAAATATACTACCTTATATTAAAAAATTCTCATTATGTAGATACGCCGTTCTAGGAGGAATGTAGAATCAAAAAAGTTTCCAATTCTGATGAAGAACGTGGGTATGTACTAACAATTTTCTTAAAAAGGATTGTAGGTCTGTGTAGACACGTCGTTTTTAACCAAGATTTCAGACCTAACTCAGGCCGAAATCCTGGAAGAAGTGTAGATACAGTAATATATTTGTAGATACCCACTTTCTTCATCAGGATTTCTCGAAAATCGCTGTAGATACAAAAAACGTGACCTTAATATATTAATCATTATTTATAATAGTTATTTAGTTTTTGCATATTTCAATTTGTTTTTTCACGACGAAACCAACGATATAAAAAACTCATTTTCGATGGAAAATGTAGATACCAGAGTCCTGCAAGGGCCGAGTGAACTCAGCCCAGTCCAGTCCGCGGGTCGTGGGCCGGGCTTTTTGACAGCTCGTTTGCGAAACAAAAGACTGTAAACCCAAGCCCGGCCCGTTTCTTTATTAATCATAGAAATTTTGAACAATTACGTTCATTAACAATAGCTTGAATAATTTTCAATAATTACTTTTCATTTTCTATGAATAATAAACGGCTTTATCGAAATTTGAATTAAATAATGAAAAAGGGAGGTCTATAGTGAGTATGGTACATTTTTAATGTAAAAACTAAATACGAATTATATGAATTTTTAATTATCATTTTCAAATAAACTAGTTGTATTTGGGACTTTAAGAAGGTCCGTATTTAAATTAATTTTAACATTATGTAAATAACTTTTTGAATAATATTTTAGCATAAAAGTGAAGTTAGGTGAATTGGCCTTTCCATTATTTTTGTCTATGTATAGAATACAATATTTGGTTAGGTGCTGACAGTAGAAATTACAATACAGTGGATTTATTCAGAAGATTATGATATTAAATATTATTAGAACTAAGGATGGTACGAATCGTATAAAATACAGGTAACCTTAATTAAATATAAAATGAAATAAACAAATATCAACAATTTTTTATATGAACGTTTATATAAAAAACTGTTGTTGATATTTGTTTACTTAATTTCAAATTCTATTTAGATTACCTGTATTTTATACAATTCGTACCATCCTTAGTTCTAATAATATTTCATATCATAATTTTTCGAATAAATCCACTATATTATAATTTCTATGCAAGCACCTAACCAAATATTGTATTCTATACATAGACAAAAACAATGGGAAGGCCAATTCACCTAACTTTACTTTTATGCTAAAATATTATTCAAAAAGTTATTTACATTAAAGACCTAAATACAACTAGTTTATTGGAAAATGATAATTAAAAATTCATATAATTCGTGTTTAGTTTTTACATTAAAAAATATACCATACTTACTACAGACCTCCCTTTTTCATTATTTAATTAAAATTTCGATAAAGCCGTTTATTATTCATAGAAAATGAAAATTAATTATTGAAAATTATTCAAACTATTGTAAATAAACGTAATTGTTCAAAATTTCCATCATTAATAAATAAACGGGCCGGGCCGGGCTGGGCTTGGGTTTACAGTCTTTTTTTTTGCAACGAGCTGTCAAAAAGCCCGGCTTACGACCTGCGGACTGGGCTGGGCTGAGTTTACTCGGCCCGTGCAGGACTCTGGTAGATACCAACTTTTCAAATCAGGACCGCAGAATATATATGCGAGTTTCCAGTTTCGAATTCAATTGCATAATTTGAAGTGCATTTTGAAACATGCATCTTTTTCATTTACAAGCTTACGTGTACCCTGTTTAAGTCTTCAAAGTATCTAATTCTCCGAATCTGAGCGCCATATAAGAGTGTATTATCTACTAAGCTTCTATAAAGTTTGTCAACCGGTTGCCAGGAATCGAGATTTACTTTATGAACTAGAGAAACAGTAGAATTTAGTACTAATTTAGCCATACTCTCTGCATATTGCGTCGCTTGAACAAAGAGTGCAGATTCAAACAATGGAATTCCCATATTTACACACACACATATATATATATATATATATATATATATATATATATATATATTTACACACACACACACACATATATATATGTGTGTGTGTATATATATATGTATGTATGTATGTATGTATGTATGTATGTATGTATGTATGTATGTATGCATGAGAATGAATCGTTCTCAAGTTATAGGGTTAAAAACAATTGATTTTCTTAAAAGATTGAAATCTTTGTGGAATTATATCTAAGACTCCAGAGACTAAAGATACCAATTAAGGGTTTGAATGCTTCTTCTTTTGCTTTCTAGAAAAAAATTGGGCAGTCAAACACTTGTCCAGGCAGTGAGCACTTGCCGATTGTGCCGACCCCTACAGTAGGGTTTAAATGTAAGTAGGGGATAATGTCCTTCGACTGAGAGTGGGATAGCCCGTCAATGTCGATCAAACCCAAGCAGTCAGGGGTCTACACAATGGTGCTTGTACACAATGGTGCGCAATGAAACATTCTACACAATGGTACACAATAAAACTTTTCAATTGATTTGTCGTTCCTTTTTGGAATTTGAAGCTTATAAAATTAAATAATTTGATAATAATATAGTACCATTTTATTGATTAAAAAATAAATGAATTTAGTTAATTTAGGTAATTTTCATCGAAAATTATCAGTAATTTAAATTAAAATGATGGATCCAAATGGCGGATAAAAGTTTGAATATGGTTCGATGTAATTGAGATAAAAATGGATATGTGGGTTTTGATGGCGCTGAATACAAATTTCATATTTAAATTTCAAAATTCAAAATGTCAGAACCAATATGGCGGATACAAAAAGTTGAAAAAGGTTGAATTTTTATGAAAATGAAATCGCATTACGAAGGCATTAAAAAAATTATCACTGATTTGGATTCGGCGCTTTTAAATTTGAATTCTCACTTTTGAATCTGTGTATGTAACATTGAAAAAAATTTATTCCTAATTTTTAATCCTTTTCGGTTGGCCTACCTGCGGTCCTAGCCGATGAGCAACCTGATAGGATGTGAATCAGCATATTTTCAGAAATTGTCAGACTCGTCAGGAATGGTCAGGATGTGCAGAAATCGTCAGAACTTCTGAATATTTGTGACGATTCCTGACTTTTTTTTAGTAGAGCACTTCAAAATCCGAATTAGAAATGAAATTTCAAGCGTCTTTTTTACTTCTTCAATTTTTCCCAATGATGTTTCTATACCGTTGCTCAGTAGGGAGTTGGATAATAACTCCATCCTTTTTTTGAAGTCATATAATATACTGTTTTTGGCTGCTTTTATTTCTTTTTTTAACATTACAAGAAACCTATTCGCCATATCATTCATGTACCCTTTGAAATAATCCTTGATCGGTTCAAAGTGTTCTGTAGTAAGAAAAGGAATTTAGTATATAAATATTTCAGAGTATTCAAAAGAAAGTTATTATTTTAAATTATTGCACATCGACTGAAAAGATTTTAAAGAACTTGAAGTAGGAAATGAAAAGTTAAACATATAAAAGTTAGCAACTTGTAAAAGTACAATATTCAGAATGAATGGTATAAAATAATATCGAAGTTTATATTTTGCAAGGGAACATTGGGTTCAACGACAACACTCAAATCTTGAGTCTTTTGCTTCTTTGACGTAAGAGTGTCAGAACTTCCACTGCTTTCATCTGTAGAACGATTTGTTTGTTAAATTTAAATTAAAATTAAAAAGAAGTTTGTGAAGTAAAGGACCCCGCACCAAATGTATGGGATAATGGCTTTCGGTGGATTTGGCTTAAACTTTGTAATTTTTAAAGCAATAAGTGCCCAATAAAATATCCTGAAAAAAAGTCCAAGAAAATGGACAGTTTTAGCGTTATCAGGCGCTAAGCGCTCAAGATCAGTGGATAAAACGAATGGTAACAGACTTCGTTACAAAAGAGATGTCAACATTGAAATAACGAGTCAGA
>JBAGKK010102144.1:0-25968 GCA_037177015.1 Euceroptres primus
TCTTAGCAATCTCTTAACATTTTCTAAAATCCTTTACAATTCTTGTTTTTCGATTATTTTTAGTGACAATTTTCGGTGTATACTTTTATACACCTCGACACCACCTATATATTTATATTTAGTAAATATATAAAAGATTTATTTTCAGTCATAGCTTTAAAATTTATTTTTACCCTGAAATTGAATATCTATACAGCTGGCTATAGAAAGAGAATAAATCCATTGTTGAATGCACTCTTCTACAGAAGAGGAAACAATAAACACAGGCGTTGAAACATTTTTTAATAAAAAAAAAGTGACAGTGATATATCGTAACAATTTTGAAATTGATTTTCTATAAAACTAAAATATATAACTGCACACGAGCAAATGTCAAATGAAAGATAAGTTGTATTCAATTAAATTTATTATGCTTGGTACTAATTGATAAAAAGACATGGTTATTTGGTGTATTAATTGACATTAAAAAATCCTCTATGATTTAATTTAATTCACAAATTATGAATTTAATTTAACAAGAGTCTCAAACTTTTGCGAATGAGTCTCTTATTCAGCCATCCCCTTCTGTATTTCGAGTAGGTAAACGATAAACCGGGGTTAAAAGTTTTGGAACAAATCCACAGGATTTTCGCAACAGCGTGGTCAAGTAAAGCCCAGAAAAGCTCGTACAATTCGCGATACTCAGCACTGCTCAGGCACACAAATAGTTGGACTTTGTACTGGCACTTACTGGTTTAAAACTGTAATCCAAGCAGAAAAAGTTGATACCGTTAATTTCCTTAATACAACTAAGACAGTTCAATTTTTAGATTGGATTGATATTCAAGTATCTGAAAGTAAACATCTCAAGCTTTATTTTTAGTTAAAAAAAAAAGAAAAAAAAGTCGATTTTAAAAAAATCAAAAATATTTTCGATTTTCAAGATTGTTGGTTAAATTTTGAATTTTTCAAAAATTTTTTTATTTCATTCGAAAGATTGGGAAATAATCTATCGAAAACGTTTGGGTCAAAATTTTTTGTATGCCATATATAAAAAGATATTTATATCAGAAATAGAGGCTCTTTGCGTAAAGTACAAAAATTTCACCCCCTATACTTCGGCGAGTTTTTGAACAAACTGATCAACCTTTTTTTTGAAGTGTCATCTAATAGGATTAAACTTTTTGTAAATTTGGGACCGATCGGATAAATTTATTTTTTGGGCTGGGTACCCTTGAGATATAATTCCCCAAAGGTAAATCTTCAGAGAATTGAAAGGAATAAAGTGTAATACATATATGTAGGAAAAAAATCGTGCGACTAATTTCAATTTTTATTTCACCTGTGATTTGCCACCGGATAAAAGAAGACTAATACAATATTTACCCTTCTCTTAATAACAAACACGAACACCATAAAACTATAAATTAAAACACAAAATTCTAATCAACATGTGTCACACGAAAAATCTCCATTTACATTGTATTCGTCGAAGCGTTAACTACATTCAGAAAGGGGAATTGTTTTCAACGAATCGACCTGTTTTCCAAATTACACGCAAACTGAACACAAAACACGAACGTCGATCGTTCAATCGTTCAATGTAATTAAATAATTCCATGTCCAGCCAGAATTATATTTTGCAAGTTTGATAAAAGTAATCCTCAAATAGCGTATTGTTAATTATCAATAACCTCCCAACTCAGTGTTTAACATTGTTAATTATTCACAAAATGAAAAACTTTTTCACTGTTCCCAGGATTAGAAAAGTATACTTTTGACATAAATTATGAAGTGGTTCAACCAACCATGTATAGGTACATGCCTCGTTGCTGATTTTGCGGGAAAGATCGTTCGAAATAAAGCAATTGTTACCAGTCGAAGCAATCTCTCGTTTTCTGAAAACTGTAATTGGTCGTCCAGTATGGCGCGCGACCGTAAAAGTCGCTGGCACGATCGAAAATTCGCGTGCAAGCACGCCATAAGTCGCGAGGTCGACGATGCCAGGAAAATAAAGGATCGTCTCGAATAACGAAACTTTCGAGAAAATGTGCTCGTATACCTCCGACCAAATAATCCTTCGCGAAATTTCAAGCTACAGAGTCACAATTCTTTACTTCCACGTGATAAAAGAAATTTGAATCCACTCTTCAAAATGAAGTTCTAATCTTAATATAGCTTGCTAACTTTCATTTATGTTATTTAAATGTGTACAGTTTGATAGCTTTAATTGATTTTTTCTATTTTATATTGAGGGTCTTAAAAAGTTAAAACTATTTCAATTTATGTGTATCATGAAACAACCCCTTACAGTTTTATAGCTATTCTGCACACCCTCCATTTCAGGATTCCCTCGACGACCCTCTTCTCGTCAACGCTATTCCATACAAGAAACTCGATTTTATAATAAACTATTATAGCAGGAAATGAATGGATCAGTCGTGAGATAACTTGACTATATTATGAAACCCGAAAGCTTTTAGATATTCTTTTAAATATTAGAAGACGCTATAGATAAATATTAAACAGAAATCTAAATGAATGTTTTTTCGCTGAAGTTGAATCGAGGTTATATTCGTTAGGACGCATATATTTAAGTAATGTGCGGTCCACAAGATTGGCAACTCACTAAGCCGCATTATATAAACAACTTAGTGGAGTTGCAGCCAGGAAAGATTAAAGCGGAAATTAAGTTCCTTGCAATTAAAAACTTTTTATGCCCCTTCCCCTCCCTGAAGCTTATTAAAAGCAAAGAGCCGCGTATCGTAGTTGTACAACTAAGTTTTAAGTACATAAGATGCATCAGTGTTCTGTTCGCCATGCGACTTTTATCATTGACTTAAATTTCATTATTAAACGCCAAAATTACTCCAAATTTTAAATCAGATTAAAATCAGATTATAATCGTTTAATCTAGATTTTTCAGACCATTAAAACTGACTAAAATAGTCTTGAAATTTTAAGAAAGGATTTTAAATCGAATCAACGGAAAGTTGAATAAAAGATTCCAGGAGACAATAAAAGGACCTTAGAAATGCATCAAAACAGCGGAATTTGACTCGTACTTTTCTATTTTTTGAGCGCTGCGGTAAAATCAGAAGCTATCTAAGACACAATCGAATAGTACGGAATCGTCAATGAGAACTGAGTGGAAGTTTCTGTGAATTACAAATTAAAGGAGGTCCAGAATTACGGCCGACGCGGGATTACACTGACTTTCTGGGATTATGGAACTTTTATCGGAAGAAAAGGGTGGCAGAAGAAAAATCGAAGAAAAGAAACTAGTGGAAATGAACCAGTGCCTCCGGGCTCTCGGTGGCAATCTACTGATACGATAAATCTAATCAGCATGCTCATCGACCTACGTGCTGCAGTCGCTCTTATTAATGATCTTTAAATCCACTCTCATCTCTCAATCTCATACTTCTTGCATCTCGAGTTAATCTAACACGTTTTTCTCAATTTGCGATTTCATTGAATTAACAACAGCAGAAAATCAAAGAAATTTCCATGAATTTCTTCAAAAATAGACACTTTTTGCAGCAACATATAAAATAAGTTCGTACTATATTTTACTAGACTTTTCGAAAAAGGGGATTTCTCATAATTCTTGGAAAATTATTCGGAACTTTAAATAAAAAAGGGGAAAAGCGTGGAAAAGTGAATAAAATTCTCAAGTAAAGAGATTTTAGAAGATTTTGAGAATAATAGTGGGGGGGAAGAGCAAAGTAGGAAAATAGGGGGAAAAGGGGAATAGGGGACTGACTGTGATCCCTGAAATTATTTATAAAATACACTGCTCCCCCCATTTTATTCGGGTTTCGGGAATGGCCTGCCATGGCTTTGGACTTAAAACAGGAGTCTCTAAACGTAAACAAGTCAGGGCCGTATGAACTATTTCTGTTTCAGTTTTGTCACAAGTGAAAAATATTTCTAAAATATAAGTTTAATTTAACGTTTACTTTAATTTTATTTAGTTATTATTTATTAATTATTATATATAACGCATAACCAAAACACTGAAAACGAACTGAAGCGAACTGACGAAATTATCCGCTTAGGATACTGCCCGCTTTGTTGCTACGGTACTTGCGAAACTCCGCTGAGCTCCTAGCTCAGCTCTCTCGTCCCCTTGGACCCCTCACCTTCGGAAAAAATTCCTGGAAGGACTTATATGAAGGGAACATATATCGCGAGAGCAGTGTATAAATGTTTTAGATAGATAGTCAAATAGATCAAATTCCTCTTTTTAAACCTTGGTTTTTTCTCTTTCTTCTTACCAAAATCAAGACTAAAGCTTCCTTTGAGGGCTTAATATTTTATTGCAGACGTGGTAATCCTGACTGACGAATAACAACGAGGAAAGCGTAAAAAAAGCGCAAAAAAGGAATTTGCCCCAATGTGGTTCTTTTGATCCGAGAATTCGCAGTAACTCGAACCTTTGTCCATCGGGTAAACTCAGGAGAGGAAGAGAGAAAGCCAACCACTTCCTTACGGAGGCTTCATTGTCCTGAGTTTTCGTTGTCGACGTTGGGTAACGCGAACGTACGTGAATTGCCTTTAATAATGACCTCGAGTTAGTGCCGCCACGGTCGGTACGACTAGGACAATTTTAATCTTGGTTTAATTTCATTCCGGGAGCAGAGGTGGCTGGTTGTATTAATTAAACAAACGTTGCAAGGCAGCGCCGGGTCTCGACGTCGACGATGGCAGTCAAGACGAGGTACGACCCTCCAGTGACATCGAGTAGAGAGGTTGTTCAGAGGGATGTAGAGCACTGCAATTCCGCCTGGCGCATATGCACAACTTGCACTTCTAAGCTCAGTAGCGTAACGAATGTGTAGGGTGGTCCACAAGCAAGATGTTTACCATATACGATCCTCTTCCACTCATTCGAATGGGTCCGTTACTGAATATTTAATTCAGAACCTTTACGACTGAATTATTCATAAATCAAAAATCTAAATTCACTAACTCTCGAGGGATAACGTGAATATATTATAAGATAATAGCTGAGATCGCTCACAAATAAATATCATCAAGCAAAACTGTATTTGTAACTTGACCCATTCATTTTGAAATCTGCGGTTTTTTATTTACACTTTAAGAAACATTTTGTATATTTAGGAAGAAAAATCACATTTATTTTTAGTCTAGTATCGTAAATAAAATTTACATAAAGGTTATTTTGAAGTTGAAAGAAAATTAAGGTAAAGGAGCCAAATTAAGGCAAAGGATCCCGAGTAACTCTTGTTTTTACCGTAAATAAATGTAATTATGTACACTTTCCGAAATCTTTAACTTAACAGTTAAAATAAACATTCTATACAAGTTTATTTTATAGTTATATTTCTTTTCGGCAGAAACAAGAGTGATCCGGGATCCAGATTTGGTTCCTTTGCCTTAACCATTAATTTGTATCAAAAGATGGAAATTTAAATTAACTTATATTTTAAAATGCTTTTCCTGTATTAAAAACAATAAAACTGAGTCATGTTTGAATTCGATCTATTTACTAATCTTGGAGTCTTCATAATATATAATCGGAATCACATTTTAAGTAGTAAAAGCACATTTTAGTCGGACAATAGCTAAGGGGTTATATCCCTTTGAGTGGTCGAAAAACAAGGCTTTTTTGGGAATTTAAAAAAAATACTTATAAAATAATAAAAATGAGGTTTGGCAGGTTTATTATACATATCTTTGGGTACTCAAATCAATTTTTTCCAAAAAATACAAAATTTCGGCCCAGTGGCCGGCAGAAAGAGGACGCCTTTTTTTTAAGGCGTCCTTTTTTTTTAAGGCGAAACAAATTTTTTTTATTATCTACATTATTTTGCGAGGTAAGTGCACACGATTATTGCAAAATTTTTATTTTTCGCAAATAGCTTCAATACAAGAAAAATGCTTTTTTTATATATCGTCAATATAAGAAAAATTCTCTTTTATATAATGAAAAAAATTTTTTGTTTACCCTAGGTGCTGCTGTGCGTCTCCAACATTTCCGCCCGTGGAGGGCCTCAAAAAAAAGGCGTCCTCTTTCTACCGACCAGTGAGCCGCTATTTTGTATTTTTTTGGAAAATAAAGAATTGATTTAAGTACCTACAGATATGTATAATAAACCCTCTAAACCTCATTTTTATTACTTTATAAGCATTTTCAAAAAAAATTCTCAAGAAAAACCTTGTTTTTCGACCACTCAAAGGGATATAACCCCTCAAAACATTTGTAAATTACTTACAAAATACGCAGAGCATGTTTTTTTATTTCATTTAAAGTATTAAAGATACTTTTCAACAAAAAATCTTTAGCGAATCTTTAAAAGACGAATTAAAAAAGTCTGGACAAAATGGATTAAAAAGTTCCTGCAGGTGGAAAGTACGACTTTTGAGACTATCCTGAACTTTTAAAGTATGGAAAAGCAAAACTGTTTTAGAAGTATAAGAAGCCAAAACGACAGCAAGGCATGGCAAAAAAATTATATTAAAAGTAAAAATGCGATAAAATAAGTATTACAAAACATAAGTTTGTTAAGACTGGATTATATGAAGTGTCTCTTGACGAAAAACAAATTATGAATTATATTTGTGTTGTCTCTATGGAATCGTATTGAATGCTGAAACCCTAGCAAATAAACTACATTTTCACTCGTCAAATCAACGGTGATAAATTTGAAAAGTATGAACATAATCTAAAGCGAATATCGTGACTATTGTTCTATTCTCCTGGAGGGCGATTACGATTCTCTATCCTACATTTTCATCCCCACATCTCTTATTTTCCACTTTTACAACTCAAACTCTATTTCTCAATTTTTTTTGTTTAAAGAACTCAAAAAAAGGAACTTTTAGTAGCGATAATATCTAGGTCACTGACGGCAAAACTTTCAGAGTTAACTTCATATTTTTCTTTTCCTTATGTAGTACCTGTAATCAGTTGCTGGAACTAATCAAGTTACAGCTTTAACCCTCCGTTAGACGCAACCCTAAAACTTCCTAGTTTAGACGCAATGTGCTTGACAGGCCACTTGTATTCACTTGAGAAGCACATCAGAAATAATTGTTATAGAAAGTTATCTTAAGGTTTTTAGGGTCGCTGATGATTCTGATGTTAAAATTGCAAAATTCAAAATAGTGGATCCAATATGGCGACTATTGAAATCGCAGAATTAGCGATTTTTTTCAATTCGTCTGAAACTTGATTTTAGGGGGGTTTTTGGGGTCGCTCATTACGAATCTGACGTTAGAATTGCAAAACTTAAAATAGTGGATCCAATATGGTGACTATTGAAAGGCAGAATCACCGAATTTTTGGTTTTTTAAAATTAAAATATCAGAAATTTAAATTAGATTAAAATCAAATTTAAAATCCTATTTGTCCTGTCCCCATACATAGGGGCTTTTGACGTTAAAAAAAATTGTGGATCAAATATGGCGACCATTATAGTCTAAATTCGCGTTCTGTTGGAATGAGATAAGTTTTTGAAAATACTGTCCGCTATATTGCATCCGCCATTATGTTTTTTGTAAAAATGACGACAAATATGTTATCATCGATTCCAGTATGACGAGTGGCATCGAAATCGAATAAGTTGTTTATACAAGTGTCCGCCATATTGCATCCGCCATTTTGTTTCTTTGTAGAATCGACATAAAAATTCGTTATCGGCAACCCAAAAACCCTCTGAGAGTATGCAAGTTTCAGTTATAAAAGCTTCTCTCTTTGCTAATTTTTTGGTCCGCTCGGGTGCAGGGAACCTGTCAGGTTTGAAGGATCACAGTCACATTTTACGTAGTCTGCCAAAAAATTGATTAGAAGATTTCGAGAGAGCTTATATTGATTAACGAATACTAAAAAGGTCAAGCCCCTGTGCGCTCTGTAGTAGGAAAGATGAGCGAAAACAGCTAGAGGTGGCCTGTCAGGCCGGTTGCGTCTAACGGAGGGTCAGCTGAACTATAGGACGAACAATAATTAATAAGTGGTCAATCAACTTTCATGTTGAACATAATCAATAAAATTGAGTCTAAATTAATTTAAGATTTTGATAAAAGAGTTCTTAAATTATTTTTATCCCTCAGATACATTAAAGAAAAATTTTTCATAATTGACAAATAAAAAGTAAACTTAAATTCAAGTAATATGTAAGAGAAATTTAATTCTAAATCTAAAATTATTATTACTATTTACTGCAGGAAATAAAATTATTATTACTATTTACTATTTGAAATAAAACTATTTTGGAAATTCCCTTTCTCTTTAAGTATTTTTAAAAGTATATGTTCGTTTCCTGCGCATAAGTAAAAGCCCTCTTCAACACTCAAAGTGTTCGCTACGCCACTGTCTGCTCGTGAAGATGTTCATATTGTCTCCAACCCTTCTACACGCAGAACGTGACATTTTTTTATTTGCCTCACTTAAGCTCGTAAGAGGAAGTCAGCGATATTGAAGCTGTCTGCGTAGGCGGAAAAAGGGAAAAATGAAGACGCATGCAAAGATTTTTTTTCACTCAGCGGTAATCGAGATGGCATGGCGTTGCACGTAACAATGGTTGCGTTCACAGTTGTTACGCTGAACTCTTCCTCTTCTTCTTTTTCTTCTAATTACCATTCGACGGTTGTCACAAGATGTAGTTTTAACGAAACTTGCTATTTCTTAATTATATTCATACAGTTTTTTTGCAATTTTCTTTCAGGCTTTTGCAAACGCACCCCTCTAATTATAATATAGACGCTCTTTCGTTCTCAGATTTTCAAAGTTCAAATCAAACTTCTTCCTTTCGAGAAACAATTCACAGTTGAAATAAAAGACTTTAAATAATTAGGAAGCGTTAAAGTTTTAAAAAACGTTATTCTCAGAACATTTAAAATTAATAAAATTTTATTAAAGAGTCTTTAAATTTGAACTCTCTCCATTCAAGAGCTTCCAAAATGAAAATATTTTACATCACAATCAAGCAATTTTGAATTAAGCCAATTTTGTAAATATTAAACTTTGAAATCTTGTGCTCCGAGAGTTATGGAATTTTATGTAAAAACTCTGATTAATTATAATTTTGGACAGATTGTGGAACCCAGTCTTGACCTGAGAACCGGGAGCTACGTCACGAATGGAACGTGTTTCAACCGCTACTGGCTGATACGGAGAATTTACCTCCGGAATCACGGGGCTTGTTATCCGTTGCCGGAGACAGGATGAGGTTGAGGGTTAAGACCCGAGGCATGGTTCACGGGGGATGACCAACTCGATGGGACGGATGTGGATCGTCCTTCTCTCGTTGTAATGCCACTTGCAAGGGCGTCACACCCCATAAACGTCAGGACCACGCGTTACCAGGATACTAATTTTGAAACACGCGTATATGTTAAACACCATGCTTGGATATTACTTGCTGCTCAAATTTAATCATGTACCCCGTTTATGCGCTGATTATGAATCAAAGGTAGAATGGCTTCCAATTACAACCCTTTAATAACCCAACCCTACCTTATCACATCAAATCTGATTGTAGATTACCATGGAGAAAATTGTAATCCATAAATTTTAGTGGTTAAACAATAAGGTGCAGATAATCTAATATCTACAGAAAAACATATTCTGCAATATTTCCAACAGAGTAAACCGAGAAAGAAAATATTTAATTTTTGGAACTTGATATTTTGACATAAAAAACAAAAATATTTGAGATAAAGAATTTAATAATAACATATTCAGAATCCTGAATATTTTGTAAAGACAAACATGAGACGGCTGGTTATGTGCTCATTTATTTTGATAACAATCGTGTCAAGCATTTCAACAATCTTAAAAAGGTCACCGGTGAAAATAACATATTTCAATGCTTCCTTCGCGTCGCAGACGAGCATAATAGGCGACATTTCGTCGCGCCGAGGAGACAATGAGGAAAACGAGACTCCTGGCACGTAATTCCTGGGTACGCCCGCATGGAACTGGATGGAAAGTTAGTTTGGCGAAAAATTAGGGGCGGTGGCTAGGATATGCTGAAGGTGGTTGGGAGAGGCGTCGACTGCCATACCGTGGCATCTACACTCTACAGTCCTCCACAGAGTTGACTAGAGCAGGCTCAGAGTTTCAACTCAATTTCACAGTCTCGATTACTAAACTCTCATACATTCGACCCCAATTTACACGAAAATTTTCAACTGCCAGATAAAATACTTGAAACTGAATCTATTGAATTTATAGATTGAATTCAATAAATTAACACAAAAAAACTAAGGACTTTGTTGCTGGTAATGTCTTGGTGAAACAAAAGAAAATTATCCTGATCCTTAGGTAAAATTTAAATCCTTTTTTATGTGAATTACCTACATATTATTTCAGAATACCTACATATTATTTAAGGGAAATAAAAATAAAGTCCCTTATTTTTCGAAGAGAGATGAAAAATAGCAAACCAAAAAGAAGATAAAACAGAACGAGGCCTGTTTATTGATTTCGAACTTCTGGATAAAACGCAACCGGAAAGAGAATTGTTGGTAGTGCTCAACGACAGAACCCAATCGTTTTTCTGTGGCACATAAATGAGTATTTTTCACCAGCAACGTTGAACGCTTGCACAATTTAGTACGGGCGCTAAAACCGCTTTACGATATTTATAGCGAACCTTTTTTCCTTCAAATTTATGAAGCGCCGGCTCTCATCGAATGTTAAATATTGATATTGCGGTACATGGAGTGAAAATTAAAACCTAGATATGAAAATTTACTACAGGGTAATTTATAAATGCAGAAAAGAGCGAGTTTCTGTTCAAAAATTTTTCTCATTATTCTCTTTATTTTACTCTATATCTAAAAAGTTTTCTTAACTAAAGCTAATTTGAAAGAGCATTAAATTAAAGTTTAAAGTGAATAGCACATCGTTTAGAAGACCCATTTCCAATTTGAGGACACTAAACATAAATGAGAAAGTTTTAGACGAATCTTAATCCCTTTCAAGATTCTCGTGAATTTTCTTTCCTAGTTGAAATGGAGTTTCGCCAGAGAGTGGCAGAATCCAATCAATTTCGTAATAAATAGAAGGCAGGTCTCTCTCGCTCTTCCCGAAACTTTGTTGTCAACTTCGACCCAAAAGCGAAGGTTCATCAGAAATCCGACAAAGTTCAAATGTCAGAGTCATTACAGATACGTGCTTTTGTGACCAAAAAAAGTTAAATTCTTCCTGTTCAAGGGGAACAGCTGTAGCTTAAAAAAATGCCCGTATAACTTCTAGGTATAAGAAGATGAATTCAGAATCATAGAGTTGAAAAGTTGTACCATATATCTTTTTCTTTAATA
This sequence comes from Euceroptres primus, assembly GCA_037177015.1. Classification (NCBI taxonomy): domain Eukaryota; kingdom Metazoa; phylum Arthropoda; class Insecta; order Hymenoptera; family Figitidae; genus Euceroptres; species Euceroptres primus. The sequence continues at coordinate 11,275 of JBAGKK010102144.1, forward strand.
AAAAAATTCTGATGCATAAGTAACACTTATTTTTAAACAGTTCTCTTTTACGCAAAAACAAGAATACTTCAAATTTGTACGATATTTTTATTTTAAATTCAGATAATTGCAGATTGAAGAGAGCCGTTTAAATAATATTTTTTAATAACTCTGAGTAATTCTAAGGAATTTTTTTTACTTTAACGCAAATTTTTGAAAGGCTTATATTGTTCTGTTTTGACTCAATAATTTTAAACTTCGTATATCATTAAAATCAGCGATATTCATAAGCAATTGGTGATAAATATATGCATGTACTGATAATTCTTTGGCGATATTGTAGGCAACGTAAAAAATTCCCGTAGAATATTAGCTCTTCCCACTAGCTGGACATCATGCTGACTTAAAGCCAAGTTATGTCAAAGTTAGAATGTACTTAAGGTGCTTTATCTTCTGGGGGTACAACTAAAGTCCAACTTCGACATTGGCTAACTTTAAGATACATTTTAGGACCGATAAACTCCAGCTGCTGAGCTTTTAGTGTTGAAGCAAGTTTATACATTGAACCCTAATCGACCCCTAAACATCAGGTGCTGACTGGAAACAAGACAAGAAGCTTTCAAGCTGTTGTTTGTTTGCTACGTAAATATTTATGACGGTTATTTCATACCTGAGATCTTTAATGGTTGAAAGAATGGGATTAATTTTATTTTTCTTGAGAATTTCTCGCAAGAGTGATGATAGGTATTATGCTGTTTTTTTTCCATTAAATTGAAGATTTTTGTTGTAAAAGTGGTCTAAATTGGAAAGGATCCAACGTTGACTTAGGTTTGAAAGTTTTAAAGGTCAATTGGAAATGAAAAGAAATCTAATTTAAGACTATGAGAATTTGGAGACTCTAAAAGAGGGATCCTAAAAACTCTAAATTTAAAGCTTTTAATTTGAAAGAGTGTTTTGTTGACAATCATACTATTTAATGTTTGTCGTTTATTCTTTAAACTCCTGATTCGGATATTAAATTTATTCAATTTAGAATCTCTTCTATTTACGAAGAATCAAAAAAATAATAAAAGAGAATAAAAAATAACAAAAAATATTTAAGAATCCCTAAGAAAAGTTTCCCTTTTTCTAATGGACATTCGAATAAGTTCATGTCTCTTATACCTTTTTCTAAAAGCTTAGGGTTAGGGTCTGGAAGAAAAACTCCAAAAGGTTCACGATTAGTAAAAAGGATCGGTTCTTTTGACGAGGGTGTCTTTTTTTGCTTCGGAAGACAGGGTTGCATAAAAAAACTGTCTGTTAGCTAGATGTCACAGAATATCACTATTTACTCTCCTGACACAGCTTTTCCGACGAGTACAGATTGACTTTTCAAATTGCGAACCCTATGAAATATCACTATCAGAAAAATATTAAGGAAAGATTGCTAATTCATTATACTTTATATTGAGACCTGTCTCTAGATCTTAATATCGAATTTTCCCGTTTTTAATTATTTCTCTTAGAGGAATTGGAGGTCCTATCAAAAAATTTGAATTTGTTCCCATCAGTACTCAGGAGATAATGTTACAATTTTCACTACATTTTCCCACCTGGTGTATTTTAAACAGTCTATAATTTCGAAGAGGTGATTTTCGTCTTAACGCGGTTCTTCTCTAACGGTTGAGAGGTAAAGTTTTTTAATTAAATCTGAGCTTCCGATTTCAATTTATCTTTGCGCCATTCGTGGTGGATCCAGCTCCTTCCTCTTTCCCCTCTGCCAATTGCCCCTTTCCACTCATTTTCGCGGCCCATGGCCACCAGAGCCGATTCATTATCGTCTCGCCTCTTCTGGCACGAGGATGGCATCCCTTCGTATTTGGTTATTCCGTAATAGGAACGATAATTAATATCTCGAGGAAACTGGCTAGACTGTCTAGGACTCACTGACTTCATCCAACCAATCCCAGTTTTTCTCTCGCACTACCTCCGACTCCGGAAAAAAGAAAAAATCTTCCAGCTAACGACTTTCTGAAAATTAAATCAGTCTGTGTTGAGAGGGTTCCGCTGGAGAATTTTTTTTTCATTTGCAAGACTTTCGATTTTACTTCATTTGTATGGAAATACACTACACACGTTTTCAAATTGTTAAGTGCTGTCAAAATTTGTTACCCGATAATATTTGAAACATGTTGTCAACAGTAATTATTTGTCGTCATTTCAATTACCGTAAAGAGATTTAGTCTGGCTGTAACGGTTGAGATATGTTTAAGGGTTTTAACGCAGCATTATTCAGGATAGGAGATGTAATTATGCATCCGGCGAAACTATTACTGTTAGACGCGGTCGAGGAAGTTTCCTGGACCAGAGGTCCTTACAAACACACCCTCACATATAATGCTATTCACAGACACGAAAACCCGAATCCGCCCAAATGCTATCTAACAAATTATTGTCATCTCATTTTTGCTTCCTTCTCTCTTGACTAGTCTCATTTACTGCAAAAATCTGGAAGGAATTAAAATATTTAATTTAGTCTATCGTTTCTTCCAAGTGGAAGAGATTTAATTAATATTGGCTCAACTTGAAACTTTCATGTAAATCAAATATACTTAACCTATTTTTCAAAGATTTTATACAGTAAATTAATATTTTTCCCTTGATTTTTCAAGCTATTGCAGAAACAGAGTCGAAAAAGTTTCAATTAATAAAAAAGTCTTTATTTTCCGCGTTCCAGTAATAATTAGCAGAAAGGTGCTTGAGAATTCGCTCTTGAGTTCCGTTTGTACCTTCAATCGCATTCTTTTTCAAGAGCTTGCATTTCATGCGATTTGCTAGTTGCATAAAGCTGTCTTTTACACAGTAAGCTTTACTTTTTAGAAAAAGACATTGCTTCAAAGAAAACAAACAAGTAAATCCGGAAAAAGGTCATAATCGTATTTCTGATGGGAGTGCAATTTTCCGCAAAAGCAGCTGTACATGATCGAGTTTATTCACTTTATTCGTTCACTGCGGTGTGGAATAAATTATTATTCAACTCGTTTATATCTCAAATTCTGGCTCGCATTAATGTTCTGCCCATTCGTATCATTATGATCATCAGATCAAACTGATTCACAGCATTTTTATTTTTAAAATATTTTACAATTGCAGTTATTAAATAATTGTAAATAGTAAATAATAACTATTGACTAAATAATTTCGTATGATATTTATTTATTTATTTCGAAAATATTTATATTAAAGTAAAAATAAACAACTGAATAAATTATGTATAAATTTATGATAAATTCAGACACTTCATCAAACTTCATCAAACGAAAATATTTATATTAAAGTAAAAATAAACAACTGAATAAATTATGTATAAATTTATGATAAATTCAGACACTTGCATCAAACTTTTCAGAGCTTTTTCATGTTGTATATTCAGATTGAAAACTTTACTCTCAAGAATTCCAATATTTTCAGAACAGTAGGATACTTTTTGCTCTAAGGGGGAGAAACTTTGAAGTCGTTTACGAATTTTTGTCTAAAATAATAGTGCCATGAAAAGTCGAGAGGGTCAAATTAAGCATTAGGGAAAGCTGTGAGGGGATGCTGACAATTAATCATGGAAATGTATTAAGTATACAGCAAATATTAAACTTGCAGCTCAAACCATAAGATAAATATATTCAACTCTAAATAAGTTTTTTATCATGAGCCCAATGTCTATCTCTCAATGAATATGTTTCTATGTACCTGAAGTTCTGAACGTTCAAATGAACGATATTTTTTTTTAACTCAAATTTATCTTGAAATATCGTTCAATCTACAAAATAAAAAGAAATATCATGAGTTTCTTTACCATTCCATTAGTTTCTATATTAAGAAATCAATATTTTAGAACAAAATTGAGTTTAAAATGAAATCAAATGGAAATTTCGTTCATTTGAACGTTCAGAACTTTAAGCACATTATGTTTCTTACATATTGAAAACTTATAAAAATTTCACTTTTAAGTTTAACTGACCTAATAGATTATAAATTAGCCAAAAGGTGGTCTTCATGGAAATTTTAAACCTCTAATCCGTCCAAAAATCACTCTTTTTTCAACCCTACTCTCAAAACATTTTTGAAAAATGAACAAATTCCCGGAGCAAATTTTTTTTAACTGTAAATTATTCTTTTAAGACTATGTAAACTTTTTAAGTAATAATTCTCGTCGAATGTGACTATTGAATGAAACTTTGTTATATTAATTTTTATTTTGACAAATAAGATTATTTGCCTTGAAAAAAACGTTGCAAACTCCATTCAGCTCAGAAAAATATATCTGTGGGTGAAGTCTGTGGTAAAAATTTAAGATAAATAAATAAGAGGAAGAAACAAGCGGAACTGAAAATTTCTGATCCTGTTTAACCGGACGTGTAATGGGAGGCTTTTCCTTTCGGCGACGGTGAAAATTCGCGTCAATTCCCAGCGGTGAACTCATGTATAAGGTCACCGGACAACTTCCTTGCGGATTGTGCTCGCAGAACCGACGCAGGCGCGGGTGATAAACGCCAAGAACCTCGACTTCGAATATATAGTTATACAATGTGTACTGTGCTCCAAGTTCCAGCACCTAAGGTTGATTAAGCGCCAGACACAATGGTGCGCGCCACCAGTCGCTGTTAAATGTCCAGCATCTGTCACCGAAGCTTTTCCGTCGCACTCAGAGCATATCCCCAGCCAGGGCTCCTTCGAAAAACAAACCTAGAAACCACCCTCGACCGCCGTCTCCCTGTTTCTCTACTAAATTCCTGACCATTTTCCGTTACCTCTTCTTACGCTGTCCTGAGTTTCTCGACGAAGCAAAGTCGAGAGCATTTTCACTCGAATCGCACGGATTCCCTTTTTTATGGATCCGCTCGTTACCCACTGACCAAACGTAGCGGAAAGTCAAGATTTGCTTTATAGCTGGAAGATGTGTTTACTGAGCGAGACATTCCAAATTTAACCGAAAAACAGTCATGCGTTAACTGCATGTTTGTCTGGTCCAAAAAAAAAAACATTTAAATTATTATTTAAAGAGTCTTAGTACTGGTCCTATCCACAAAAATGTCTAAAAACGTCTTTTTAAATTTTTGTCAACTAAAGGAATAACAATTATTTATTTTACATCTGTTCACTTCTAAAGAGAAAAAGTTTTAAAAACCACATTACAAAGTTTAGATATTCTGGGACTTTATGTGCACTCAATTTTGTTTTGACTCTTATAAAAAAAAAGTATTAAATATTTTTTTATTAAATATTACTTTTCCGTCAAAACATCCTACAGAAATAAAACCGCAGTCTCCATAGCCTTTTATCTGCGAATCTTCATAAACATTCCAGTGGTTTGTTTGTCGAGTGTTCTTAAAATGATCAAAAGCCATTTGCGGAAATAACAAGCTCTATGCTCCAGCCAATAAAAAGAATAGAAGATGATAAAGTCGGCCGCAAATCTGACCAAAGACTGAACCAAAATAACCTCCATCTGTCGAATGAAATATCATTCGATAAAAATAAGCTAGCTCACTCGTTTGTTTCCTAGCCGCAAATAAATTACGCGTTTTCAGTGAACGCGGTCGGCAATATCCAATATTGAACTTCTGGTATCAGGAGATAGAAACAACTCGTTTAACTTTCCCGAAATGCTCCACTTCCTCACCAGTACTTTTCATTTCGACAAAATGCCTGTGATACAACACAACTTAAGAAAAGAACAGGGTCAGAGGAAAGAGATGGGGTGGAAGAAGTCTCCGGAGTTTTTCCAAGCATCGGCGTAATAGGAGAGAAATTAAAAGAAAAGGAGCAAAGGAGACTGAACGAATAAACGCGAGCTCAAAAATTGCAGCTAAAACTTTTCTAACGATAGAACTTGGTAGACCAAGAACACCGGAAGTTCGAGCCATTATATTCCCGATTTTGAGCTTCAAAGCAAAGTCACCTTTCTTTCATCCTGGATATCGATTCTCCTGTTACAATTTCCTCTTTCAGATAGTTTCATCCATTTTGAAACTACTTAGTTTCCACGATATCTCGTTACTCTTTCCATAAAATACATTCATAAACAAACAAACACTGCTTCTTACTTTAATCAAAATAAACTAAAGTTAATGTACAAGAGAGAAAAGAATCTCTAATTTCCTTGAAAGGAATATCGGAACATTGTTTTTGTATTCTTTTATAATACGCTTGTAAATTTAGGAAGTAGAAATTGTTCACAAATGTTAGTTATTTTTGAACAGCAATTTCTACATGCACTTCAATCTCTTATTCAGAGCAACCATTTGTCCTATTTTAAATTCAAGCATGTATAGCAATGCAACTTTTCAATAAATTGAGTTTGAAAGAAGGAAATTTAATCGAATCAACTAAATGTTTTCTCTCGTCGACGTTTCGTATCGACTTCCGTCGACTCTGGAAAGACGAGATAGCGAATAGTCGAAAAAGCGTGTGCACACAGTAGTAGAGAACGCGTTTTCCCGAGACTGAAGGAACGACGAGTTGGTCTTTTATCCCGAGGGTTCATCCCAATTTCAAATGCAAATACGAACTGAAGAGGGGCTTGCCCTGACGATTTTCGCACCCCATTTACGACAGCTAGTTACCATGCTGAATAGTCATTGCTGACGAAACGTGTAAGCTTCATTTGAATGCGACATATATTAAAAATAAGTAATTGAAGTGTATGTCAACGATGCACAGTGGGGCAAAATGACGAAAAAATGTTAAAAATACGATTCCGGCTATAATTTTTAACTGATTAAAATTTTTTTTTGAAAATTAAAGCTAACTAAATTCTTAAGAGATCCCTCGAGGCCGATTTAAAACAAAATTATTGTTTACTTTATTTATACACAAAGTTGGCAAAAATCGTACAATTTAAGATATTGTTACTATAATAACATGCAATTAATTCAAAATGATTGATATTAGTGCTCAATTAATAAATAAACATTCGTGAAACAAACCTAATAGTTTATTATAAATTAATAAATTGTTATTGGCAATATTATTGTTATAAACAATGGTAGATGATTTTTGAGTGGTTTTGGATATTTATTAAGCGATTTTCGTTTTTAACTCAATTTAAAGTAACACAAAAACATATGAAGACAAAATGGAATATATTTCTTATTGTTATAAATAAATTTTATAAACATATGCGTAGTTTGAGCAATTTTTGAGTGTTTGAGGTACTTTTTTTTTAAAAGTGCTTTGTTTGACTTTGTATCACTAGAAAGATTAACAAAGTAGGTTAAAAAAAAGTAACTGAAACTCTTAAAAATTTCTCAAACTGTGAATTTGTTTATAAAATTTGTTTATAAAAATCACAAAATTGTTGTCAAATTGCAACATAGTTTATTGCAACATCACTCCCAAGTCAAACAAAGCACTTTTAAAAAAAAAAAGTACCTCAAACACTCAAAAATTGCTCAAACTACGCATATGTTTATAAAATTTATTTATAACAATAAGAAATATATTCCGTTTTGTCTTCATTTGTTTTTGTGTTACTTTAAATTGAGTTAAAAACGAAAGTCGCTTAATAAATATCCAAAACCACTCAAAAATCACCTAACATTGTTTATAACAATAAAATTGTTAAAAACAATTCATTAATTTATAATAAACTATTAAAAATCCAGTAATAGGAATTTATCCACAATAGTGAAATTTCTTCGACCGTTATATTTAATGCATTCTATCATTAATAAACTATTAGGTTATGTTTCACGAATGTTCATTTATTGATTGAACACTAATATCAATCATTTTGAATTAATTGCATGTTATTATAGTAACAATATCTTAAATTTTACGATTTTTGCCAACTTTGTGTATAAATAAAGTAAACAATAATTCTTTTTTAAATCGGCCTCGAGGGATCTCTTAAGAATTTAGTTAGCTTGAATTTGCAAAAAAAAATTTAAATCGGTTAAAAATTGTAGCCGGAATCGTATTTTGAACATTTTTTCGTCATTTTGCCGGGCTGTGCGATGCCTGGGTCTGCAAGACACGAAGAACTTTTAAAAATATTTGAGCAAAAATATTTGTAATTTATTTTTGAATATTTCTTCCCCTTAATTAACTTTTTGATGACGTTGCAATGAATATAATGTTCATGTAGTGATAAGTAGTAAAAAATTGTGGAATTGTGGAAACTTGTAATATTTAATGTTGTAAGAGGAAATGGAATTTCAAGAGTCAGAAAATTATTGAATTTTTCAAATTTCATGAATATGCATGTTCCATCCCCTTTAAGAATGAAAACAACAGGTGGTTCTTTTTGCAACAACTTCTTTCTAAAGTACATTCTTGAAGTCATTCTTCTTCAGAATGCAGGACCATATTTTCCTTTGCCATTTTCATCTCATTTTATTGTGTTTTGTTTAAAGAAAAAGTGAAGCTAAGCAAAATACAAATGACAAATTGAATATTTTTTTTGTATCAATTCAAAATTATCTTACTTTTTGTCAGTTTCTACGAAATCTTACTTTTTGTGCAGTCAAAGAAATGGAGAGGAAAACGTGAAATTGACACATTTGATAAAAATGTCAATATCATCGCAACTGCTTGACATATTTTAAATTTCAAAACCTCATTTCAGAGATTTTTGCAGTCTATATTCTTCTTCACCGCGCTTGTCTTCTTAAATCAAAACTTTCAACAAACGGTTGATCATTAAAATTGGTCAATTCTAAAGGAGAAACAAATATAGCAAATTTACAACACTTAAAAAAGTTTAGAAAAATTGACGATATGTGTCAAACCTCGCACCATTAAACTTTGAAAATCGTCAACAAAATCACAGAGCTTTTTCATTGTACAAAAGTTTCACTCCACCTGACACACATACATCATCATTACCTGGTGTGAGAAGATGGATAAAAACCAGGGTGAGTTGAAACTCAAGAGTGCAGTCCCTATACATATGTCGTTCCTTCGAAGACAGGTAATTTATCGAGGTAATAACAATTTTTCTATTTTAACAGGACGCAACACGTTTGCGCCGAGATAGAAGAGAGGAAGAATGAATATCGTCCGCGGTTTGCTGCAAATCCGTTTCCATCGAAATTTCATAGAAGATTCATGCCTTATGGGTCAAATTTTTGAAGTAATATCAAAGTTAGAATTTTGGTTTTAATAAGAATTGACCAAACTTTAGTGTTAGGTGATAGAAAATTGTGCATCAAACGATTTTCAAAAATTTTCAAAATATTGAGAAAGCTACCAAGTTTTAAATTTTAATGTAAACAAAATTCATATATAACAATTTTTTTCAATCATGTTGAATGTTGTTGAATCATGAATAATGTTTGAATGTTGGAACAAACCTTCCTCGAATAAACATTTCTGCTACATGAGGGTATTCAATTACTTCCCTTTATAAATTATGTTTTCAGCTAAACCACTTCATAACAGAGCCAAACATTTGTTAGAATGAGGTAAGGATTCATTATAAAGTAATATATGTGTGACCACTTTATAACGGTCATAAAGTGGTAACAGTTCCTAAACCTTGATAAAGTGGTAGATGTAGGAACCAACCTTTCTCGTATATGTAAATGTGTCTGTGCATGGAGGCTGAGTATAGTGTGGTTATCCTATCGTGTTCTATCGTAACTCTACTAAATCTCGATGCATAAGCTCAAATCCTACGCGTGTAGATAGCGACTTACGAGGTGTTCAGTAACGCCCAAATTCAACAATATAGGGTCTTACTAGTGTTTCTATAGTGTTGTGTCTCTCAGGTTAAGTGTCTCCTTTCTACAACCCGAGATTTTATGTCGTTAAAAGTTCTACTTTGAAAATAAACAGAAAAACCATCACAAAGGATCGCAACTTACTAAAAGAATTTTCATTAAACTTGTACTATTTTTTATCTGTTGAAAAATATCACTACAAATGTTTATCTATTTGCACTATTACATTGTACGATTTAAAATTGGGTTAGCGAATGAATTTGTAATTCAAACTATGGAACTATTTTCTGGAAGACAGACTATACATTCCCAAATTGATGCTTCGTATTTGACTTTACGGAGTTTATTTGTATGTCGGATGTGTATTTCGAGAACGCGATGCGCCACCCAATGAGTGTAGATCAAACTATGGATTCACAACTAGGTTAGATACACTGAAAAGTAACGAGTTGATCGTACACATTCATTCGCTTATATCACGGATTCTACAATGCACCCGTATAATAAAATTTACGTCTTTACCAAGGTTCATGATATATTTTACATTCAACACAAATTTAACTATAACAATGCCTTTAAAAAATCGCCTAGAAAAAAATATATATAATCAAAATCATTGTATCCAAAATAAAAATGGGTCGCGTTTATTCGTGGGAAACTGGAATTCAATAACTGAGCTCTAGTTATTTATTGCAAAATTCAAAGTTACTATCCAGGAAGGACTTTAGCTGCACTCTTGTTAACGGGGGATAATAACATTTTATGACAGAATTCCTATAAAGGCGATTCGTGTATTTCACTTTAGAAATAAAAGAGTCGTGCACGAGCGAATCTCTCGATCGAGACCTCTTTGTCTATTGGGAGTTTCCGAATATAGCAACCATAACGTCTGCACAGACGATTGTCCACAGTCAATCGTGAAAACTAGAGTTGCAGACATGTAGATATATTGTAAAGCGGTCAAAGCCGTTGACACCATTCGTGAAATTTCCCTTTGCACAGTCGACACAATTTTTTTTTATTCGCGTGTCAGGAATTCTCATTTTCTCACTCAACATCTCTAATTTGTGGTGTATGTCGCTCACTGAGTGACAGCTAAAATGAAATAAAAAGGACGCCCGTAATAATTCTACCTCCACTTGTCACGGTTTTGATTCGCTAAATGAAGAGATTGTATCAGTCAACTTTACATTTCACGTGTACGACTTTCATTTAAAAGTATTTCAATTGAATTTATATTGAAAAAGGCGTTTTTCCTACTCGTAAAATGTCCTTTCAACTTACATATTCCTGTATTTTCACAACATGTATGATCACAAAGAAAGATCGAGAGCTGCTTTCGTTACGCAGGCAATATTTACTGTATTTATGCAGCAAAACGACTTACGTCATTCAAAGCACGTACGCTTTCTTCATGCGTAAAAATGTGTCGCTTCCACGTCAGAAAATCTGAAATTTATTCTAGCATGACTAAACTCATCCAATTACAGCAAATTAGTGTAGTATGTAATGTCAAAATTTTAATACCTAATTACTTTCTCTTAACAAAGTGGACAATATTAAAATTGCAGATGAACTGTCTACTTGAAATATTGATTGGTTAGCAGCAATTGGCAAATGTTATAATTTTGTTTTAGCTGTAATTGGATGGAGTTTAAATGTGCTGAGGAGGTAATTAGCAAATGACCGTAACGTTCAACATTTCCCAGATGGAAATAAAAATTATTTATGCTGATTTGATTGCTGGATATTTGAATCAGATTTTTATTTGAGACCAAACGTGATACTAAATAAATGACTATCAATCCGTACCTTTGAAATTTCTGCGAAAGCATAAAAGTTTTAACTGAATTTTCTCAAGTACTTTACAGTGCTACTTTTAATTACCCTTTTCTCGTTTGCGAGTGCGATAATCAGACTCTAAAGGCTTGCAGTTGCAAAATAGTAGCTTAGAAGAAGGAGATAAAAGAGCGCTCTTATCTCGAAAGTGAATTCGAAGGCGGATTGAAATTGTTGAGGAAGCGGCAGCTTTGCCCTCAGAGTGCCGCGGGATGAAAGTCAAAAGGGTAAGCGCCTTATGGTATTCTATGCGAGGATTCCCCTTTTCTCTCTCTCTCTCTCTCTCTCTCTCTTTCTCTTACGAAGAGCGAAGTGCCTTTTACCGACGTGCCTCGCGTGCTAGCGGGAGTAAAAGATGCCATTGATTTTTATTGCTGAAAAATAGGCTCCCCCGCCTTTGCGTGCTTCCAGCAAGAATACCGCGTTGGTAAACGAAAGACAGAGAGGGCAAAAGGGAAAAAGTGAAAAAAAAAAGAGGCAAAATTCTTTATCCTCTCGCCTCTTCTGTCGGCGCTAAAAAAAGAGTGCTATACAGATTGCTCACAATGTAGATGCTTCAAAAGGAAATTCTGTGTATATAACCTGTAGATAAATTAATCTGCAGTTAACACTTAATAAAATCCAACCTCCACCCATTTTATGATTCGCTAAATTAACAGCCAGCAAACAGCAATTTTATGATCTCTAATAAAATAGTGTTTAATGCTTTTATTTCATAATATATTCAATAAATTTTCGTTAGGTATTTATGAAATCTAATACAATTTGGCTTTATTTTGTATAATGAATTATTAGAATGGACTGAAAACTTAAATTGTAGCATTGATTTACAATTTGAAAACTGCAGAAAAAAGCTTTTATAAGGGTGTAAAATTTGAAATATAGACAATAACTCTAGTGAGACAGAAGGGAAAAACGGTTGGAGGAAATATTGGACATCGGGATGAGCGTCGATAACGAAAGAGCGCAAAAAAAAGACGACCGTACTTTGCGTTATAGGTCGCGCAGTTTTCTCTTACTCATATACTGCTTTAGTGATCATCAACCCTTCCTAACAGTGTGCAAGGGAAAGGATTCTAACCACCTGTTAACGAGAAAGGGGATGGTTCCTACATCCGGATGAGAGCCATACTCTTCTGACACTCATTATTACAAGATTATTGTAATAAGAAATTATTTCCAACAATTGAAACCCAATAAATAAACTCCATGAATTAGTATTTTAACTTAACAATTTTTGTAATTAATATCATCTCCATATTTTTCTACTGTTTTTTCGAAAATGTCGATTTTACAAAGATCTTGTTTTCTAAAATTGCTGTACCACAGCACGTAATTTCGCGATTTCACCTGAATGGATTTGACCTGAATTCGGCGTAATTTACATAACATTGCCGTACAGAAATGCATTCGATCTGACAATGATGTTGTTCGTTTTTTGATAACAGATAGTGCTGGATGTGAATAAACTCATGCAGTATGCAACGACTCTCGCCAAAATTCTGCTGGGACGTACATACGAAATTTTCGATTAGAAATAAATACCGCCGCAGGGGCCAAACAAAATTAAGCTGCTTGTTCTAAAGCTTTTTATTTTTAGATAGCATAGCGTGACGAAAATCAGAATGCAGCGGATTAATAAAATAGAAAATCTCCGCCACGAGGGATATATGTAGAAAAATTTTCCATACACTGAGAGACTTTTTATTAGAATAAATGATAAAACTGAATTCAAATTTCGTATATTACTGTCTGAGAATAGGGTAAACGGGGTATTTTTATCAAAAGTTCATATAGTGGTTTTCAACCGGCAAGGTTGATATTTTTGTTTGAATAAATGGGAAAGATGTAGCACTAACTGAAAGAATCTTTTCGAATTCTCATAGAAAGAATACAAAAATCTAAAAACCACTTGGATAACTGTCCATATTACTGCGATTTCTTTTCCTAATTAGAATAAACTAAGTATAAATAAGTTTTTTGGTCCCAAAAAATCGTACAATTAAATAAAAATTGACTCGACCCTATAGCAAAAGTTAAATACTTATTTATTCTAATTAGGAAAAGAAATCTCAGCAATACGTACACCCGTAGTAGTTGGGACACTTACCCTGTATGAAAAATCATTCACTCCACTAAAAGGATTTGATCTTCAGAAGTGGGGAAAAAATATAACCAGTGATGGACAAATACAAATAGACAGACACGTTGTTGGTAGGTTCACGAAAACCTACTTTTAAATTCACTCACAGAGATTGCACACTATATTGGTACCTTAACTTAACATAACTACAATTATACGCATACACAAACCTGTCACTAATACGTACAATCACTTATCTGGGTTATTCTCCACGCAGAGGGCACTTCCGAAAAAAGTAAATTTTTTTCGAAAATTTTTTCAAAATTATTTCCTTTAGTACACATTAGGTTTATTAACATTAATACAAGAACCTGTAAAAATATTCACGCTATAAATTTATTTGACAGGCTTGTAGAGCCTTCTGACGTCGCACGCATTTTCCACCTTCTTGTAACTAGAATTATTCCTCAATAAAGTAAAAGAATACAATGAAATTTTCACAAATGAGGAATAATAGAATAGAAAGTAAAAATTAGATATAAAAAAGCAAAAAAAAATGTTTAATTTAAAATAAAAAAGATTTTAAACTAATTTTTTAAATTAAAATAAATCATTCTTTGATTATAGTTTAAAGATTAAAGATTAGGTAAAAATAAAATAGATTTTCTTTGTAACTATAATAATATAAGTTATCGAAATTATTAAAAATTTAATAATGAAAAATAATAATTTTTTGAAAATACATAATAAATCCTTTTTTTAGTCGTAACAACTATTTTGATAACAAAATATACGTAAAATTTTTGTTAATTTTGTGTTAAAATAAATTTCTTATTTTATTAAGAAAAAACATAATTACAAGAACATTATTATTTCTAAAAAATAATAAATAGAAAAATAGATATATAAATAATAAATAGAAAAAATCAATAGAAAAAATTTAAAAAAAGCTTTTATAACAAAATTTTTAGAGATCAAGTTTTATTTTTCGACAAATTCTTTTTGGTCTTTCTGTGAAAATTGACTCTACTTTATCTATCTTTGGTTTCGCAAGTTGAGCTTTTGTCTTTCGCAAGATTTATTTGAGCTTTATCT